>MU185097.1:61153-92176 GCA_016904865.1 Pissodes strobi
AGGTAAGGGAAAGACCCAGCCACTGTAACTTGTATATGAAGCATTTTTTTATGTTGTTTTTCTTCAACCCTTTGTAGCTATATCAGACTGAAATAAATTTTATTTAATAAGTTTATGTCTTTTTTGTCGTTAATTGCGTTCTTATTTTTTTTAATTTCGATTGATTCGTAAATTTCTCGTTTCCTTTTATGAGCTTCGGTTCTTAAAATGCTTGTATTGTCGAAATCAAATTTATGTTTTTGTTGCGTTTCATGCTTGGTTAGGGCTGTTGATTTTTTTTTTATCATATTTATGGGAGCGTATTCTCGATTGCAAATATTGGCTTGTTTGACCAATATATACCCCATTACACTCTATGCAGGGGATTTTATATACTACGTGAATTTTTTAAAGTTTTGGTGTTTCTGTCTTTAACTTAGTAAAAAGTATATTTAATAAGTTATGTCCCCTGTGGGCTACTGATATATCATACTTTAAGAATAAATGTTGTAACTGTTCGGATAGCCCCTGTATATATGGAAGTGTTAAGTAATAATTATTATGTGTTTGTGTATTGGGAGTATTTCTTGAGTGACGGTTTGTTTCGTTGTAAAATCTATTAATTCTATTTTTAAACACCGAGTTTATAAGATCTGTGGGGTAGTTGTTCTTTGTGAGTGCTTCGTTAGCTTTTTTTATAGATTTTTCCCTAAAGTCAACGTCTGACAGTTGGATGGCTCTGTCAGCTAGGCCGATTATTACTGATTTTTTTTTTGTGAAAGAGGATGATGTGAAGTATAATTTGTGTATCTGGAGGACCATGTTTGTTTGGTATACCTTTCTGATCTAATTCTGTTGTTTCTATTATGCAATGATATGTCCAAAAAATTAATTTCTTTTTTCTGTTCGGCTTCGAGCGTAAATTGTAATTTTGGATGATAGCTGTTAAACATATTAAGTGTGTAATCAGTTTTGTCATGAGGAATCGAAGTGATACAGTCGTCGACGTACCGAAAGAAAAATGGTAAGTTAAAATCTAGTTTTGAGATTACATTGTCTTCCAGGTCTTCCAGGACGAGTTGAGCGATTGCACTTGAAATGCTCGCTCCCATGGCACAACCATCTATTTGTTTATAAGTTTTATTTTTATATAAAAAGTATGTGCCATTTAAGGTTAGTTCAATCGCTTCCTGAAACTCACTTAACGATATATCCGTATATTTTTTTATTTCGTCCCATTGTTTCCGTATTATATCATTGACCAATGTTATGGGTATATTTGTGTAAAGTGATATTACGTCAAGAGAAATCAGTTTGAAGTTGTTTGGTAAAATAGTGTTCTTAATTTTGTTTTTGAAATCTGAAGAGTCCTTTATATAATATTGATTTTTATTTATGACATTTGATATAATATTTTTTAAAAACTTAGATAAAGCATTGGATAGTGATTGTATACCAGACACAATTGGGCGTAGGGGGATGCCGTTTTTATAAAGCTTTGGTAACCCATATATTTTTGGTGAAATGGCATTATGTATTTTTAATTTACTAGCTCTGTCAGGTGAAATATATCCCTTATTTTCCCATCTGTCAATAAGCTCATTATTTTTTTCTGGTACTGGTTAGTTGGGGCGTTCTTTATTTCTTGGTATGTCGCGGTGTCTTTCAATAAGTCATTCATTTTATTATCATAGTCTTGTGAGTCCATTATGACAGTTTTATTTGATTTGTCAGGTTTCAATATAACTAGGTTTGGATTTTGTTTTAAAAATCTATTGGTCTGTTTGATTTTTTTATTTAATTTATCATTTTCAAATCCCATTTTATTTTTATTTTTAAAATTTGTTAATACATTGCAACATTTCGTTCTAATTTCGTCTTTTTTAGCAGTGTTTAAGTTGGAAATCGTATTTTCAATATTGCATATGATTTCTGTCATTGGTATGTCTTTTTGGTGTTGTATAGGTACTGCAAAATTTGGCCCCAAACTTAAAACCTCTTGCGCGTACTCAGGGATTTCTGTACTTGTGAGATTTTCCACCCAATTTTCGTTTGAAATAGGAACATTGTTTTGGTTCTTTAAGATTGGTCTACTAATTTTATTTTTATTTCTTTTCCTTATCTCTCGAAAAAGCACCTCGCTTCTTTCTACAGTAATATCTTTAAAGGTATTTAAAATGTTTGAAGGAAGTGTTTGACTTAAATTGGATTCTATGATAATAAGTTCCCGTTCGGATTTTTTTATATTGATTGTCGTGTCAGATATTAACAAATTTAAAATTTTTCGTGTAAACTGGTTCAAAACTGAGGACTCAAAATTATGTTTCAGGTTTACAGATGTAAATTGAATATGTTTTAAATTCAATGAAATTGACGAGACTAGTAATTATAACACGAGACCGATACCAAGACTTCAAGGTTCGAGACCGAGAATCTCGTCACGTCATTCTCGATAGTCTCGTGTCTCGAGTATTCAAATAAAAATAATTTATAAGTAGGATAGTACGAAAATAATGTTTTTTTTTTAAATTATAGGTAACGTACAAAAAATAAAAAAAATTTAAGTACACGATAATCAAAGAAATCTCGAAAAGTATGTACGTATCTAAAGTAAAATTTACTAGTTGCCTACCTATATTTATGAGTAACACAAAAAAAAAATTCAAAACAGCTCTAAATGTATAGGTAACTTACAAAAATAAAAAATATATAAGAATCTAGAAGCACTAAATAATATTATTTCCAAATTTGAGGAATACAGCTATCTACGAGTGTACATCTGGAATAATATCCTTCAGGTCACCGGTCACGGTGTGTCTGAAAAAGTCAGCATCAGTTTATAAAGACAAATAATTAGCCTTTTAGAGCAAATGTCAATGATTTTTTTATTGCAAGTTAGGAACTTCAGAACTTATAGGTTCTCAAAAATCGTAAAGAAGAAGCATTCATTATTTCTCGATTCCTCCCATCATACAATATCTCAACTGCCTCAGAATTTCCCCTCGGCGAATTTTAAGCACAATCCTTTAAAATATAAATATCCTTCGCCATTTCATCAGGAATTGAAAAATTAAGATTTCTCTGCTCATTTCATTTTTTTTACTTTTTATTTTTATTCGTTCAAGCTATTAATGAAAGAGAGCTAAGATTATTTTTATAGTATATTAAAAATATAAACGTAATTTTATCATCAAAATATAACGCTGTGAATCTATAAGCACGAAATAATATTATTTCGAAATTTGAGGAATACAGGTATCTACGAGTGTACAGGGTGTCCCATTTTCGATGATATTACGGGGTATCTCACTTACGAGTAAAGATAAAGAGTTGCGGTTTCCGCAATAGTGTGCTACTTTTTTGTGAAAAGAACGATGGTATAAACAAAATTTTCATAGCTCGCTTCGTTTCTGAGATACAGGGCGAAATTGAAAATAATGCATTTTGGGACCCCCCTCGTATCTCCGTTATCCTTTAACATATCGCAAAGCTAAAAGCTTGCTTTTATATACTTTTTTACGTAGAACCCAGTGGCGTAGTCAGATTTTTGCTGTGAGCTGTCAATTTTAAGCTATAAATCAAACTTATGTTTTTTTAAATGGCACACCCTGTATATTTTTCCTTCGTTTGAATGGAAATTTTATAAGCTTTTTAAAAATATATAATACATGATAAGTATTTTAAATAATAAGCCTAAAATTCATAATTTCACAAAATGTATCTCTACATGACACTCTTGATGAGTATAGTATAAGCATTATCTTTTAAACAACGTTATAAGTATTAGTAGGGAGAGATTATCAGAGCAATGGAATGATCATTTTTTTATTGACAAGACCTGTCAGTGGCAAAATTTATATTTTCTGTGTAATATTATACTTTTTACGATTATTGACAACGAAAATTATGAATATTTTGAAAAATGTGACATGTTAGTCTGCTTTATACAGAGCAATGACTCCCGTGAAGATTCTCAACTATTATTCAATATGCTTGTTTGAATATTTATTTACCTTTTGACTTATTTGGGTTTATTTTTTATTTAAGTATCATTTTAATTTATGGATATTCTGAAAGAAGACAACCTGGTCATTTAATGTTTTCAGGAATAAAGAGAACATGGAACATTTATCCGGCCCCTACCAAAAACGTATAATAAGGAAAATCGCGGTAAGGGCGGAGGCAACGTTCCTTGTTCTACTAATTTTTTTCTTTATTCCGGAAATCATTAAAAGATCAGGATGCCTTCTTTCGGGATATCTATAAATTAAAATGATACTTAAGAAAATAAACCCAAATAAGTCAAAAGGTAAATAAATATTTAAACAAACTGATTGGAATATAGCTGAGAAGCTTCACGAAAGTTTTCATTGCTCTGTATAAAGCAGACTAACATGTCATATTTTTCAAAATATTGATAATTTTCATTTTGAGCCATCGAAAAAAATACAATATTACACAGAAAATATAAAATTTGCCACTGAAAGGTCTTGCCAATAAAAAATTACCATTCCATTGTCCATTGTTCTTAATAGTCTCTGCCTGCTAATATTTATACCGTTGTTTAAAAGACAATGCTTATACTATACTCATCAAGAGTGTCGTATAGAGACACATTTTGTGAAATTATGGATTTTAGGCTTATTATTTAAAATACATATCATGTATTATATATTTTTATAAAGCTTATAAAATTTCCATTCAAATGAATGAAAAATATACAGGGTGTTACATTAAAAAAAATACAAGAGTGTCGTATCGAGACAAATTTTGTGAAATTATGAATTTTAGGCTTAATATTTAAAATACATATAATGTATTATATATTTTTATAACGCTTATAACATTTCCAATCAAACGAAAGAAAAATATACAGGGTGTTCCTTTTAAAATAACATAAGTTTGATTTATAGCTAAAAATTGATAGCTCACAGCAAAAATCTGATCACGCCACTGGATTCTACGTCAAAAACTGTATAAGAGAAATTTTTTACCTTTGCGATAAGTTAAAGGATAACGGAGATACGAGGGGGGTCCCAAAATGCATTATTTTCAGTTTCGCCCTGTATCTCAGAAGCGAAGCGGGCTATGAAAATTTTGTTTATACCATCGTTCTTTTCACAAAAAAGTAGCACAGTATTGCGGAAACCGCAACTCTCTATCTTTACTCGTAAGTGAGATACCCCGTAATATCATCGAAAATGGGACACCCTGTACATCGGGAATATCCTTCAGGTCACGGTATGTCTGAAGACTAAAATATCAGCATCAGTTTAATAAAGAAAATTTAGCCTTTTAGAGCAAATGTCAACGATTTCTTTTATTGCAAGTTAGGCCACTCCGAAACTTATAGCTACTCAAAAATCGTAATTTCGTGGGACTCACTTCAATTTTCGATTAGTTTGCTCCAGTAATTCGAGAAGAAGAAGCAAAATAGGTCATTATTCCATTATTTCATAAATCCTGCCGTCATACGGTGTCATAACTACCTCAGAATTTCCCTCGGGTGAATTTTGAACACAATCCTTTATAATATTTTTTCACTTCGCCACTTTGTCAAGAATTTTAAAATTAAGATTTTGTCCTCATTTAATTTTTTTACTTTTTATTCTTATTATCTATAGTCGGAGACATAAATGATAGAAAGCTAGGACTGTTTTTATTAAAATATAAACGTGTTTTTAACATAAAATATATCACCATGGATAGTGCTTCGGTTTCGACGAGACTAGTCTCGGTCTCGTCTCGTCTCGTCTCGAAATTCGAGACCGAGACGAGACTTGGAATTATAATTCGAGACCGAGACTTCAAGGTTCGAGACCGAGAGTCTCGTCAGGTCAGTCTAGATAGTCTCGTGTCTTGAGTATTGAAATAAAAATAATTTATAAGTAGGATAGTATGAAAATTATGTTTTTTTTTATTTATATGTAATTATAGGTACAAAAAATAAAAACATATTTAAGTACACGAAAATGAAAGAAATCTCGGAAAGTATGTACGGATCTAAAGTACAATTTACTAGTTCATGAGTAACACAAAAAAAATATGTTCAAAACAGGTCTAAGTTATAGCTAACGTACAAAAATAAAGAATATATAAGTACACCAAAATCAAAAAAAAACTAAGAAAGTATGTACGTATATATCCTGTTTTTTTCTCAAGGCAACTAGAGTAGTAAATTAGCTTAGACTGATACTGCTTTAGATAACTTCACAATAGAAAATCCAGAGTTTCAAAATTGGGGAATCTGGTAGGCCATTCAATAACACCTTCTCTTCTATTTTGGCTCCCGTTTCTGATGCGTATAGGACAAATACTATGACGATACAAGTAAGGATTGCATGCACGTCCGCTCTCCGTGAATAGCATTGATGAAACAGCCTCCGGTGTGAATAAATCTGGCGAATTAAGGTTCTCCGCGGGCGGATAAATGATCGGGCTTTTCGTGTCACTTCGCGAAACGAGCGGAGGCGCGCTTTTCTTTTGTTTCGCCCGTTTCAATTGTCTAATTAGGCGTTTTTATTGCATTCCTTTGCTTGTCTTCTTAACGGCCCAAGAACGAATCTCGGCAATTTTTTTTGCCGAAAATATTTGTCGGTGTTATTCGAGACGAATTTCGTGCCAGAATTTCTTTATGGAAATAGGAAGGCATGTACAAAACTTCATTAATTTTCTCATTTTGTTGGGCGACGAATTGCGAAAAATTTAGATTATGAGTTGTCTTGACTATTCCTTTTTTAAACAAATTAAGTTAGTGTTGTGTTAAAAACCATCGAAGTCAGATCTGTGGTTTGTGCAGGCTATGCGGCAACTCTCCTCATCGTTCGTACTATTCTGTAAAAGGTAAATATTTAAGTCCATATTAACCAAGAAATCGAGAACATATTGTATAATTAATAATATTATGAGAATAGCAGTAACAATAATTAATCAAGACCTGGAGAATGTTCAAACTTGGGGCAACAGAAATTTAGCCCAGTTCAATGCAGCAAAGATCCAAGCTGCCACGTTTACCAGGAGCGTGAATACGGCGGGCCCTGACATCATTATGGCAGGATCAACCATTCTTTCATCCTCGCCAATCGGACTGCTGGGTGTCTCGATCAACAGCAAAATCAGCCTCCCAGAAGCTTAGTGCTTAAACTGTATACACCTCAGCAGTTGCTCTTGCTCTACAAAGCTCAAATAAGATCGTGCTTAGAATATTGCTCACACATCTGGGGTGCCGCACCAAAGCACACCCTAGAGCTGCTGGATTCCATTCAGAAGAGAGCTGTGCGTCTTGTCGGCGACCCGGAGTTTACCCGGAATCTGGATTGTCTGGAACACCGCAAACATGTGGCTGAGATATCCCTGCTTTACAGACACTTTCACGGCAGGTGTTGTACAACTGGAAACACCTAGAATATCGCTTTACAAGAACTCCTTTGTCTGGCACACTGCATCACTGTAGAACTCACTCCCAGGACATCTGTTTCCCCCTAATTAGAACCTACAACTATTCAGGAACCGTGTCAACCAACATCTTCGCACACACACTGCTCGTCGAGCGCCATAGTATCTCCCTTTAGTGTGTGTGCCACTACCATAAAAAAAGAGAACATTAGAACATTAATAGTCACTGAAACCAAGTTCAACACGAACCCAATACAACAAGTGGAAATAAAAGTTTACCTATAAAGCTTAATATTAGTTAGAAAACTCGCTTCCTACATCACTCTGAAGGTTGCGATTTGAAATGTTCATATCAATTTCTCCAAACAAATAATATTAGAAGCTTTACATGTAAAAACACGCCAGAAAACGGCAAAAGACAAATAATAACGGGCTGTAGAGATTGGTTAAATTCGGCGCTGACCTAAAAAGTATTAAAGTATTTTCCTTCACTCTCGCGTTTGGCCGAACCATACAAAATTCACAAAGCAATACGGCTAGCTCTTTGAACTTGCGCCAAATCTGGGTATGTAATTTAAAATCCAAAACGACAGCTAAAATTAAAAGACCAAAAATTAATTTCCCTCTACGTGGTTTTGTGCTAAACTTTATTTCTGCTCGTGCAATTTTTTTCGCTTAATTAAAAATCTCGTACGCTTTTACAAGGCTCTCTTGCTCTGTTTTAGCAAGTATATTAATTCATTTTACTCGGACGAGACGTTGAATTTACTACTAACAATAAACAACTAATTAATTTGATCAGCAACAACTATGAGACATAAATTGCCAAAATATAATTTTTATATTATAAATTTTGCCTTCGCTACAGGTGAAGAGTCTCTAGAATAAATGCATTTGGAAAAATTTACGTTTTCACATTGCTAAAAAATGTTGCCATCGTTTCTTTACATTCGAAGAATGAGGAAGCCCATATCAACCAAGAAATCAAGGATATATTTTATAATTAATTATACTACGTGAATGAATATAACATAATTTTCATAGAAACTCACTAAAACAAAGTTTATTATAACTAATCCAAATCAACGAGAGAAAATAAACGTGTTCCTATAATAAAATAATAACCTTAATATTAGTTAGAAAACTCGCCTCCTTTATCATTCTGAAAGTTGCGAATTTAAATGTCCATACCAATTTCTCTAAACAAATAATAATAATAATAAAAACGCCGGAAAACGACAAAAGACAAAGAATAACGGGCTGTAGATATTGGTTAAATTAGGCGCTGAACTAAAAAGTATTAAAATATATTCCTTTACTCTCGCGTTTGGCCGGACCATACATAAAAATTCACAAAGTAATATGGTCAGCTCTTTGAACTTGCGCCAAATCGGAGTATGTAATTTAAAATCCAAAACGAAAACTGGAATTAAAAGACCAAAAATTAATTTCCCTCTACGCGGGTTTATGCTAAACTTTATTTCTGCTCATGCAATATTTTTTGCGCTAAATTAAAATTCTCGTACGCTTAAACAAGGCCTTGTTTTAGAAAGTATATTAATTTTTTTTACTCGGACGAGATGTTGAATTTGCAAGTAAAAATACACAACTAATTAATTTGATGATCAACAACTTTAAGATGTAGATTACCATAACAGATATTTTTTATCGGTGTCGTTCCATTTGTGTTTTTTGCGTAACATTATATAATAAAGCATGCTCATTATAAAACTCTCTTATAAGTTCGGATTTATATGCAATAAATATAGGGCTTTTTGCAGGGTGTGCCCGGTGAGTGGTGCCTTAAACGTTTCTAGCGAACCGCTTAACGCATTGCTTTAAAAATTTGGTATTTACATAAATTTTTGATAATATGAAATGTTACATAAGCAGCAAATGTTTATGTAAAGCATGAAGAATATAGAAGAAGCATACATAGGGTGAAATAATTGAGGAAATATATAAGCAAAAGTTGTTTATGTAAAGTGAGAAGAACTATAAAAGCCGAATATGTTTATGTAATACAAAGCTGCATACCTAGATAGGGAAATAATGAAATAGCTAGTCAAATAA
Organism: Pissodes strobi; assembly: GCA_016904865.1. Lineage (NCBI taxonomy): Eukaryota > Metazoa > Arthropoda > Insecta > Coleoptera > Curculionidae > Pissodes > Pissodes strobi. The sequence goes on from MU185097.1 coordinate 70,601, forward strand.
TCATAATCATAGATATACATAGAATAAAGTGAGCCTTAAGTAAGAAAAACTTAAAATATGGAAACCTAATATAAGAAAAATAGAATAGAAACAAGTGTATATAAAGTAATGTAAATATAGGCGATATCACGAAGAGAAGAAGTGTATAAAAATGAAGTTATCAATTACAAATAATGTGCATATATCTTTACCGAACTTTACCTTGAGAGCATGCTGCATGGGCCACAATCGAGGACCCTTCAGGACCATTGGAAAACACCATTTCAGCATACAAGACTCAGCCAACCGAGCAATCACTGGTAGAAGATTCCCCATTCTTCGTCTAGAGATTCCTAGAAAATAAAAAAGTTTAAGAAATTATGATATATGGATGAAATATCAGTAGCAGTAGAAAACGAGTTAGATAATCTAGTAAATAATTGAAAAATAACAAACCTTAGAGTCTAATCCAGGTCAAATAGAGCTAGATAGTCATTTAAACTATTAAGTGTCTAATATTGTCAGTTTTTCGTGCCTATGTCTTATTCCAGGTGAATGTGTGCAATCTGCAGGCTACAGAGGCACAAGTCGACCAAAAGGGGGCACATTTGTCAGTATAATTATCACCATATACACAATATTCATGATAAACTGGTCAACATAAATTTCGGTCCATTCAATTTTTAGCCTTATTTTCAAACTGCTGTAACTTTTTTAAAAATAAGGTTTTTTTGAACGTGGTTTGCGGATTTTGAAAGCGCGTTTTTTTGGGATAAAGTTACATGCCATAAATTTTCAGTATTATTTGCAACACGTTTTTTTTTTAGATTGAACCCAATGATTTTTTTTCCCAATCAATTAAAAAAATGAACCTAGCCCCGGAGAGACGTATTGCAAAGCCCGGCCCCTGTCGTGGGGTCGTTTGAGCGCCACCCGTTCTAGCCAGCTAGACGGAAAAAGCTCGGCTGGTGTTGTACCGAGTGGCTAGATTCGCTCATAAAATTAACCGGTTCCTAATTTCGAACTATCAAAAAAACGAAAACAATGGCGCAATTATAACTTCTATCAAGAAAACACAATCTAAAATTTAATGAACACTATATTTGCTACTAAACCCTTTTTTTTTGCAAACACAGCAACAATCTATCTGGAGAAAAAGGTTATATTCAAAATGTGGTGGAGTACACAAAATAATGTTAAATGACTTAAAGTAATTAATAAAATAAACAGAGTACAATATGAAGATTGTACGTACAGAGACCAATTCAGTTGGAAAACCTCGGTTCTATATGCCTTATCACTAAATTCACTAAACATCACTTATCAAAGTGATCACTTGACGCAGACTAAGCTTCTTACAACTAGGTATGCGTGCGCTAATAGCTGCACCGATGGTGATAATATGCCGCAATGAGCGGACACAATGATTAGATCAAAAAAAAAACTTGAGAAGTTAATAAAAGCACCAGATCAGATTAAAACTATGGTTAGCTTGATTCATATGATAAAAAAATAAAATTAAGAGCACTTATATCTGCCGACTAATGAATGAAAAGAATGAAGTTATCCAGCCAGCGCTTAACTTTTAAAATGCGAAAACAACTCAAAGCAATTAGATTAACTGGTCCGATAAACCAGTGAATAAATGTAAATTAAATTAATTAAAATCAATGGGCTACCTCAATTCAATGTTTGATTTATATCAATAAAAGCAAACGAAGAGTAAACATAAGACACAAAACTTATACCCAAATCCCGTCGTCGAACTCTGTCGATGGCCTCTAGTGCGGGAACCACAAGTTAAGGCCCTTTGTCAGCCTTCCAGGGAAGAAAGTGGTGGACCTACTTCCGGCCTTTCAGAGAAAAAGTTGCAGTCCTTTAATTAAACCTCTGGCCCAGCAGAAGAACCCTGAAATAATCCAGTACGCATTAAATGAAGCCCCCTTACTTTAATAAAAATCATATACCCCCTCCCTATTTGCATAAATACATCTTTTTTATAAAACAAATGTTCCCAGGCAAAAAAAAACCCATGGACTTGCAGTGCAATAAAGCAAATAAAAGAGATATTAAGGTTCAGGTAACTTGAATATAAAAAGATAGGTATGAATCACCCCTAAAAGAATATATAAACTTCCCCATATGATCAAAATTAAAGTTGCATTAAAATAAAATTCGGATCAGATAAAATGGAGCAGATAAAATAACACATGGGAAAAGCAAATGACGTTATGTGCACAAAAAAAAATAAAAGGTAGATAAGCAATCAATTTCATTAATATAGGCAAACATGGTAGCGATATTTACCTCAGACTCAGACTTGAGGGTGTATTAGAAGAGATTCGACGGTCTCGGTCTTATGGGACGAACGTGGAAGCCGCTATAAATAATGGAAACAAAAAAAAATTAGCAACATGGCGGTCACGTGCTTCATAGGCCACAGAGAAAGGAATCCAGAGAAAATGCTTACCTAGTACAGCATGTAGAGTCCGAAGAATCGGTCGTGTTAAAACACAAACAGAAACCACACAGTAAATCCTCTATCAAAAGGGTTGTATTATATCACAATACTAAAAACGTGCAGTTTCTCGCTATATAGGCAAACGTTCCCCAGGCGAGCAAACTAGAAAATACTTCTCCAACGTTCCGTCTTCCTTAAATTTGCCTTCGAAATTAAATACTGCGACACAAGTAGTAATGGGCTGAAAACTTGACGAGTGATTCGATACAAGGAATAATTTTAAGAAAATAAACGCCTTAATTCTCGCTTATTATGATGATAAATGACGGCGGAAGCCACGAATAGTGAGCTAAAATTACCTTCTTCCAGAAATGCTAGGAAATGCTCTAACAGGAATGATAAACCTTCAAAAATCTAAATCGAGAATGAAAAACGCGCGATAGGTAGCCCATCCCTATTATTCCGTGACGAAGGTCGCAAAAACTACTACCAAAATACAGATCAACAAGTCAAACGCAGCGTTTTTTTGCAGGCTTCACGAACAACATTCTGAAAATGTAAATCGATTCGCTGGCTGTTCATGATAAATAAGATACAAATCAAACCAAATTATCTTAATAATAAGGTACATCGCTTATCAACTAAAACAGATAATCACAACGGATTCTGAATGCTAATACAAATATATAGCTAACCTATACTTAAAATATAGTTAATTCATATTCGGAAAAACAGCATTTTCAAGCAAATCAATTAATCAAATTAATAAATTTAGAATTAATAAACCGATGCGTGCAAAATACTGCATAATTTTTTTTCCTAAATGCGGCATATAAATGAAATTTTAAAATTGGCAAAATCGAACTGTTACGAACTGATATTATCATGATATACGGGGTGATCAATAAAGTAATGCAAAAAATCAAAAAGTTTGTGTGTGTTCCATTTCAGCAGTAATTTTTTAGACATTACAATATGCCTTGTTACCAAGGTAATATCAATATCTCTGTACGTTTTTGTCAGTTTTTGGATTAAAGCCCTTTGGCCTTAGATACACTACTAAACAACAAATTTTGGCAACAACATTTTAAAAATGCTATAACTGGAAAACTAAATGACGAATTTTTACGAGCATTTCAGATTCTGAAAGCCTATTTCACGTAGATTTTTTTATGACTTAAGCACTTTACGGAGGGTTACAGTGTTCACATTATACGGGGCCAACAATAAGCAAATACGTATCTAACACGGACATCTTAAGTAAAGGGTAAATGATTGGGCGCTATAGGAACATTATGCATTTGTTTTGTTTTTAAATTTTTCAATTTGAAGTTCAAAAAAGAAAGGAAAGAGCCCTTGTTTAAGGTTTATTGGATTTTTAAAAACAATAAATACACAGAATATCGTTTCTTAATTCCCAATCCTTATTTTTTATATGAATAAACATATCATACAACACAACTAATAGGACTAATGAACAAATAATCTCCTAATAGTGTGTCGGTGTGGAGTCTACGTCTTACGGTTTGCGAGGATATCCTTAAGCCACTTGCTGCTTGAAAGCTTCGGCAGTTTTGGGTGATAGTTTTTTAGATACAACTCTTTAAAGGTCGCAAAACAGGCTTAAATTCCGAGCTAACTTTGAGAGCCATTTCTGACTCAACGGCGACACCTACCGGAGATTTTCTTGCTCTTGCATCAGCGAAAAGCTACAACATTTCTCTTGCCCAAAGGTTCTATAACTTTTTCTCTTAGTTGGGGTAAAAAGTTCTAACAATTGTAAAATTTGGCCTTTTTGAGTTAGTAGATACGTATTTGTTTATTGTTGGCCACGTATAATTTGAAAACTGTAACCCTCCGTAAAGGGCTTAGGTCGTAAAAAATCTACATGAAATAGGCTTTCCGAATCTGAAATGCTCGTAAAAATCCGTCATTTCGTTTTCCAGTTATAGCATTTTTAAAATGTTGTTGCCAAAATTTGTTGTTTAGTAGTGTATCTAAGGCAAAAGAACTTTAATCCAAAAACTGGCAAAAACGTCCAGAGATATTGATATTACCGTGGTAACAACCCATATTGTAATGTCTAAAAAAAAATTACTGCTGAAATGGCACACACACAAATTTTTTGATTTTTTGCATTACTTTATTGATCACCCCGTATATCATGATAATATCAATACTACTGAAAATTTATGGCATTTAGCTTAATCCCAAAAAAACGCGCTTTCAATATCCGCAAACCCCGTTCAAAAAACCTTATTTTTAAAAAAGTTACAGCAGTTTGAAAATAAGACTAAAAATTGAATGGACCGAACTTAATGTTGACCAGTTTACTTATAATTTTTTTGTATTCTTTAGTAATGGCAATGCACCAAGAAGAAAGAAAACAAGTCGACACCATTTTGACACACCTATCCACCTTAAGTAGTGAAGAATTGAAGATTGAAGGCTCAAGGAACTCACCACGACAGACGGCCTCGCAAAACCGAAAATGACAGCAAGCATCATGACACGCTAGGAGCACCATCTGCCAGGCTTCGTGTAAACAAGCAGTCCGCAAAACAACGCAAACTACCAGGGAACAATCCGCCAGCCAAGCAACAGCCACCAAGGAATCTGCAAACAAAGATGGCATGTCCGGTCGTCATCTATCATCCACAAAGCTAAACAGAGAGGAACAGCTAAAGAGTAACGTATAGTTTTCTTTTATTAGGTTAATCTACATCAAGTTTCGTATAATAATAGGAATGTAATTTGAATATCATTAATATTAAATCATCAAAGTAAAACCAGATCGTATTGCAAGGAGGCAATAATAACATGAACAATTAATAAGATTCGTAAAGGCATATGATATGGATAGTTGCAGAGTTATTTTATTTCTATCAACAAAGCCAGCATGTTGAAGTAGGTCAGCGAGTAAAATAAATTGAGTAATTTGCTATACAAAATCAGCAAGTTTTTATAGATCAAGAAGTATAACTGAGTCAAATAAACTGCTAAAATTTTAGAGACATAAAATGCCGCTAGTAAATATTATATACATAAAAATGTTGGATACATTTCTATATTAAGGATATAAAAATAAGAATTAAGGAACTATGGTTAAATAATATAAAGGCCGGACCGTATTTTGATTACTATAGAGTAAGTGGTGTATATAATTCTAGAAAGAAATAAGTTCCATAAACTATTTTTTTCTTGTTTCTCGTAAATCTAAAATTAGAATTGTAAATATTACTAAGACAATTTTTAAAACTATGATAAAAAGGTGATAATTCAAAGATCAACTTTCATGGGGTGGACGCATCACATGGAGGCTGAATTATTCAAAGCAAACAAAATATCATTGTGATACTAATATCAGTATTTTATAAAAATTAGATAAAATATGTCTAAATATTGATTGACTAATAGGCGTCTATTAGCCAATCAACGGTATAAATAAACATTGCTAATTATAGTCGTAGAAATAGGATCAGTAAAACAATATTGATAGGTGAAATTATATGAGACAGGACCGCCTTGTGAATATTATAGATAACTATTGTGGAGTACTACATACTATTTGTTCTTTGTATTTTGAAATTCTAGAATTAGAGTTCTAATATTTTTAAGACAATTTATAAAAATATGTTTCTTTTTGTTGCATGTATATACCAAGCACCAGTGGATGTAAATACTAGTCTCTCCAGCAGACTCTCACTTGTGATACCTTCAAAAAAGGTTTTAAGGCATGTCAAACATTGCTAGGACATAGACTGTAGTGGAGGCTAGAGGGAGTTACAAAGGGTCAGCCTGGATCCAGAAAGTGACAAAACCACTGATGACATTTTGTATTGTATAACGATAATGTAATGTTGTAATATGCGACAGGCTTTCTCGAATTGATGCCTTTCTTTTTAGAGCAATAGAGGTCGTGTTAACGTTGGGGACCAACGCTTAGAGGGCGGGGGAACGTGTGAACTACTAAAACGCATAAGCTACTAAATAAATATCACCCTGTCTTAAGTTTGAACTTGAACTTGGAAATTATTATATAAACATTAAAGGCAAACTATAAACAACGCGAGCAGTCAACGGGAGCGATTATCAACCTTAAGCATGCAATGATCAGTACTTTTTATAATATAAATACGCCACCGAGCCTTCAGTTCGGCAGGCTTTTGTCTCTCACATAAAACCAGCTCCTGGGGTGTCCACATAGGCGCTTGAGGTTCTAACCAGCTCCTAGGCTGTTCATATGGGCGCTTGAGGTTCTAATCCTTTTCTCCTCACCCAAACCTGGGCTTGGCTCGATCACATGGTCGCGAATTCTGGGGGTTTCATAAACGCAGTAGCAAAAGTCGAATCTATGATAAATTTGTCAAAGTTCTGAGAAAGGTAATTATCTAAGTAGAGTCTGTCAAGTAGTTAAAGGTGTAGTGTCATATTCGTGTGATCTTACTAGCAACCCAACCTTAAATAAAACACAACGCGAACTCTTAAGAAAAAGTATATTTATAAAACAATGACGAAAGACCTATAAACAATTCAAAATAATACCGCAAATCGAGCGCACCTTAGTAATCCGGTATATTATAATCTTATTACGTTTCTGGCTAATAGACATTGTTAATGTTTTATCATTAAGCCTTTGACCAATAGACGTTGCTATTGTTTTTAACTGAAGTGCTTTCTTTATCATCTCTTCTCACCTAACGTAGATCGATCCCGAGTCAGAGCTATATTCCTGCAGGCTAAACACAGCGTGGCGTCGCGAAAAAAGAAACATTTCGTGACAATATACTAAAGCATTCTCATAATGCTATCATTATAAAACTCTCTTATAAGTTTGGGTTTATATGCAATAAATAGAGGGTTTTATGCAGGGTGTGCCCGGTGAGTGGTGCCTTAAACGTTTCTAGCGAACCGTTTAACTCATTGCTTTAAAAATTAGGTATTTACATATATTTTTGATAATATGACATTGCCGCCTCTTCTAGAAATTAGTAGCAACTGTCATAGTTTAAATGAAGTGCCAAATATATAAGCATTTATTTTAGAATTCCTGTTAATTTCTGTACAACTTTTTTGACATTTTTGTATATTTATTTCTTGCCGATTTTAAGATGAAAATTATTTTTTTTTTAGAAAACGTGACCTTAAAAGATTCTGATATTTTTGAACTTTGAGATATTAAGGCGCTACAATTCGGTTTGAGAGATTTTTACCCCTTTTGCCGTGTTCTTTATTTTCTCCTAATATTCCTTAATAATTACTTTCACATGAGATCAGAAGAAACTGAAAGTGAATAAAGCTAAAAGAAAAATATTTAAAGTCAGTTAAGGAGCGTGCAAATTAGGTTCTTGCTCAAATCCGGGGTGTAGGAGGGGAGGGGGGGGGCTATTTATATAAACGTTTCACCAACTTGTAGACGGCACAAGGCAGAAAATCTCCAAGTTCTAATATGAAACTCGTTTTAGCTTACACTTCGCAACAGTAAATCTAATAAAGCGGTGAAGGTCAGAAATTTGCCAATTAAAATAAATATAAATACAATCAGAAGTTAAGTCAATTGAAAATAATGATAAATCAAAATGATTTATTTATTGAACCCAAAATAATTCAAGTCAGTTATTTTTACTACTTACTTCCCTTTTGGAGTACTTATGCTAAAGATAATAAATGAAACAGATAGATAGATAAACAGAAAATCGGTTTGTTAGCATTAAATGGTAGATTCGTTACAATAAAAAAAATTATTCGACCTCAAGTTAATTAAAAATAAAATTAATCAGAATGTGGTGCTTACGGTACAAGTGTTGCTACAGCGCCACACAAGGTTGATGTCAACAACAAAAAGCCCTGCCCCAGTGGAACAGATCCGCAATCAAATAATGGCAACACTGCTGGAACGTTTGTCCTAACTAATGGCAACACTGCTGATGGACACAATGGCAAAGAAACAGCTGTGGAAGATGGCTCGCATATTTCACAAAACTGAGAACATCAAAAGATCTTCAGCTTTGCATCTTGAACAAGACGAGCATCCTACTAATGTTCCTGAGGAAAACAAAGATGTCTCTGGAACTCCGTAGACACTGGTCAAAGAGGGAAGTAAACACAAGACTGTTACGAAAAACATGAATACACGACCAGAGCCAAAAAAGGTAACGAACGAAACTGCAACAGGTTTGACCGTAGCATCCAGTGAGTCCAGAATTTCCTGGATTTTTATATCAGGACTGGGTCCTCAGATGACACATGAACTCGTGCTTCTATTCCTAGAAAGTAACAATCTGGAAAACTGTAAGTGTGAAAAAATTACCACAAAAACTGACAAGTACAAGAGTTCGTTTTAAATTGGAGGTACCATTGAACTTAAAGGAACAGATAATGTCACCTAGCCTATGCCCTACTGGCATATTAATAAACCATTTTTTTGAATATCCAACGCCTGAATGCACCACGGACCAGGGTACAACAAACCGACAACGGAACCAGTAGTTGAGGATCAATGAGAATCATCTGACACTGAATGTGTTACATCTCAACATCAGATCATTTAGAAACAAAACAAGTAAACTGGATGCATTCCTGGTTGACTTGGATGTCGGCATTCTATGTTTGACTGCGCATTGGCTGACATTTTTAATATTGACGGTTGCAAAGTGGAAAGTTGTTTTGGAAGGAAAAAGCATAAGGGTGGTGGTTCTGCAATTTTCTGTGTACCATCGGTAAATACAATTCGTAATAACTTGTATTGAAAGATGCATTGAAATAAGCACATCATTTTTATCTGATTTGGGTGTATACCTTATCACACTATACAAACCTCCTTCAGCAGACTTGAATAGGTTTATTGAAACGCTGAATGAAATTTTGCATCAGATTGGTATTAATACAAATATAATAATTCTTGGTGATTTTAATGTACACTTTGGTACAAAACAAAAATAGTGTGTAATGCTCTGTGACTTCTTCGAGTGTAATGGTTTTCAGCCAACAGTCGTAGCTATAAAAAGTAAAATGTAGGATGAAACTCAATTTCTTAGGGTTTGGTTGGCTGATCCGATCTGAGGATCTCATGGGAAGTTCTCTAGATAACACCCAGAAGGAAACGTCCACAATCATTGAACACGAAGAACTCTGCATGCGGAAACACAAGAGGCTTTTTCAGTCGAAGAAGGACCCTCCCTTTCTTAGTTGTGGACTGATTCTTGAGGTAGTTGGAAATAAACCGATCGGAGAAAAACTTCTAGCCGACCGAGAAGAGAATCATAAGATCATCACTACAAAAATATCAAAAGCACTTCAACTGAGTGTGTGTAGGCACCAAACAAATAATACACTACAAGGTGAGATAAAGGTAGCGCCTGAGACTCGAAATGAGTCGAATAGGAGATCCCCACAAAGCTACTTCAAAAAGTTTTCTATCGCGACACCTCATTGACTTCCGAAACATGATCCGTTTGATTTCTCCCTGATCAAACATCTAAGAACCACGTGTTCCCTGTCACACAACTACCAAGGTTCCGCGTAACCCATAATAGGCACATCCAACAGAAATACTAAAGTAACGGGACTCATTCATGTTTTGGGACTTTACGCTATTCAACAACGTTGTATTGCGATATTGATAGGCAAGTCTCAAAATGGCATATTGCAAGTTTCTTTTCATGTTTTCTTTTTCTAAGAATGTACCACATTACAGAATAATTTGATTATCCGTTATGTCATTCTTTATTTTATTAAATGCTTCTTCACATTCACTGTTTAAATAGTTCACAAAATTCCAAATTGAATATGCAAAAACACCTTTTCAAATCGAATCTTTTAAGGAGGCAGTAAGAAAACATTGGTGGAAGTTTAAAATATTTAACGATTTAGTTATTTCAGGTTTAACAGAAAGATCGTATCTATATGTAATTTTGTTCTAAGTTATCCATGACCTAAATTCCGAGCCCAATATGAAATAGGAAGCGGGAAGAGGTAAAAACATGCGAAATGCATTTGCTTTTAAAAGCCGAAACTCATTTAGCATTCAAGTTGCTCTGTCTTAATTAAAAAATATGTACCATACTTTGCACTTATATATCTGCATAATTCAACTGATTACCACACACTTTTTCTCCGAGAAAATTCCTGAGAGAGTATGCAAATTACTTCATCCGGAATCGGAAATGAGAGGTTTCGTAAAGTTATATTTGTTGCAGATATATGGTTATATTTAATCGTTTCGCGTATTTTGTTTGGACAAGTTATTTTCCAATAATTGTGTCGGGATTTCTTTATACTCTGGGAGCTGTCGACACAAATTTTTTTTACGAGTGATTTTATTTTATTTGTGTTATATATCTTAAAATATCTAAAACCAAGTTCTGTAGAGATACCAGCGATTGACAGCGGCCTGAAAATTATGTAAAAAAGAAATTAAAAGCTCAGTTTATAGTGGACTTCTATGACCTACGGCATGTTCTTCAAAAAAAAAAAAAAAAAATATCAATAACAATTTTCATAATATGGATGAAAATAGTATTAAAGAATATATTCCTATAAATCAAAACAAGACAAATGAACAAAAACTCACTTTTGCAGACAAAAATGCTAGCGATATCAAAATCAAAGCAGCAGGAAGTTTTTTAGTGACTTCAGGATGGTTGAATATAAGGCAAGCATAAGACTACAACCAACTTCAATCAGTCGAGGAAAGTTGTAAACTACAAGAGGCTCAAAAAGATTGCCAATTGGGCAACCACATAAAGATGAACTTTCCAAAAAAGGATTAAAAAGGCGTCAATAAACTTTTGGGCAAATCAAGCAAACTTGATATTTTGGCTCCACTTATGTTCAGTCTCATATTTCCCCATTCAAGTTTTTTGAAAATTCTTTCCAAAGCTAAGGTAAAGAGTTTTGGGGATATTGTATCTCCTTGTCTATTTGATTTTGATTTCAATGTTGTCTGTTTCTTCGTGTAGCCTGATTTTTGCATTTGTTCTTTGATATATATTTTTAAAAAGGTTCTTGTACGGATGGTCTATTCGCGCTTTGTGTAGTTCTTCAAATATTGCCCAATGTTCTACGGAGTCGAACGCCTTCTCGTAGTCCACGAATGCCATGCCGGTCGACTTTTCTATTATGATCTTTACTGTAAGTAAGTGGTCATTAGTGCTATATCCTTTGCGGAATGCGTCTTGTTCCACCGGTTGGTAGGCATCCAGCTTATTTGTAATTATGTTGGTTATGATTCGGGTAAAAAGCTTATACATCTGAGACAGCAAGCTAATGGGTCTATAGTTTTCCAGCATTGTTCGATCTCCTTTTTTAAATAATATAACTATTATTGCCTCATTCCAATTCGTGGGTATTGTCTGTTGTTCTATACAGAGATTAAAAAGGTGCTTTAGCTGCGGTATGACTATTTCTTGTGCCTCCTAGTCCTTGAGCATTTCCGCGATTATATCATCTCCTCCTGGTGCCTTGTTTTTCTTCATTGAGTTTATAGCATGTATAATTTCTTCCTCGTTTATTTCTGGTATTTCTTCAGAGACAACGTTGACTACTTTTCCTTTGTTTTAGTTTCCTGGTGGTCTTTCTGTTCTTGGTGAGTTAAGGTCTTGATAGAACTTATGGGCTATTTCTTTAATTTTGCCTCTGTCTCTTGTTTCCACATTGTTATCGTCCTTCAGAGCTATTTTTTGGTGTTTTTCTTGCTTTTTCCTTAGGCATTTAAGATTTTTGTTTTCTTCAATCACCTTCTCTGCCATTATTCTATAGTTCTCGTCCCTATCCTTTCTTATCATTCTCCTTGCCTCTCTTCTGACATTTTGGTATTGTTCCGTTGCGTATAAACCATTTCTATACAGAGTTCTTCTTTCTTCTATCTTTACTTTGGTTTCGCATGATATTTTGTTTGTTTTTCTTGGCTTTCTTTCCGCTACCTTATTTGCTACTTTCCTCATTGCCCCTCTTATGTCGGATGCTACTTGGTTGATGTCGTCTGTTGTCAATATATTGTTTATGTGGCGCTGTAGTTTTCCCTTGTATGTTTCCCTGTTTTGATGTAGAATTTCCATGTCTACTATTTTTTGGTTGGTTCTTTCTTATTCGCTGAAGCTTGTTTTTTCCAGGATTATTTTGGCTCTCACCAATCTATGGTCACTCCCTGTATTGAACGAGTTCAGAACTGTTACGTCTTGAATTTTTGTTTTGGAATGAGAAAGTATGTAGTCTATTTCGTTCTTTATCGCTCCGTTTGGGCTTATCCAGGTCCATTTTTTTTTGTTGTATTTTGTTAAAGAAAGTGCTTGCGGCATAAAATCTTTGTTCCGTTATAAAGTTTGTCATCACATTACCCCCTTGATTTCTAGTGCCAAATCCATATTTTCCTATATTATTATATTCTTCCTTGACCTCTCCTTGATTTCCCAATATGGCGTTAAAGTCTCCCATAACTATTTCGTATTTACATTTATTTTGTTCTGCTCCCTTGCCAATCTTATGTCTTCGTATATTAGCTCTGTGTCTTCTTCTTCGATTAACTATATTTTGTTTGCTCCCTATTACATTGCTTTCAGTTTTATTTTTCATAATATTTATAAAAAACTTGTTTTTCAGTCTACTTTTGAGAGATTTGCGTAAACCTCGAAATTGTTGCCGTCTGCAAATGTACAACATTCCATCTACGAAATTCGCAACAAATAATATTCCATATGGTATGTGTTTGACACCTCGCCGTCTATTGGTCGGAACACCAGCGCTGTGGACCCTTTACACTGTTAATTCAAAGGGTGGCGTTCGAGATATAACCATTGGCTGACTTAACTGATGATGAAGATCAGCCGTCCGATACCGATGCAAGCTGATTCGAATCAAAGTACTTTACAATACAATTATAATAATTGTGTATCAATTACTCAGGCAAACTTTACCCTGATTGATTTTTTTCATTTGTTTGTTACTCTAAGAATGAAGTAATAGCTGTGTGGTAACTGACATATAAGATGAATGTTTTCCATTGAAATTTATTTGCCAAAAATGTCTAAAAAAATTATATTTAAAAATTATAAAACAGTTTTTTGGAGGCACCGGATATCGACCCCGGTACCTCTTGCAGGCTAAGCGAGCGCCATACCATATGTGCTATAATCCCAATGTAAATACGTACCTCAAAAGGGAATATAAGTATATAGACCATTATGCCGGTTATATTTAGTCTAATAGTTGATTATTATGCTTATAATTTAGCAGTTAGGTAAGTGATTATTCATATGAATATACGACAGAAACTAACAAGATGTACAGGGCGATCCAAATAAGACTTTAATTGCTTTATATCTCTTGCTACTGACTGTTGTCACGGGATTTATTAATTGCTTAACAAACGGGCCATATGCCAAGTTCACTCAGCGGTTTTAATTATATTTAAAGGCGTTGGTCGAAGAGTTGACAGTTAGGCGTAGGCGCCACTTTTTTTTTACTAGAAATATATCAGTGATTTGTGCAGATTGAAATCATGGCAGTAAAATTTAGAAACATAGATAAGAATATCGTGAAATGTAGAAATAAAAGGTAATAATGAAAGGCACTTTTGACATTAACTTACCAAAATAAACATCAGGATTCCAATTAAACTATATATTCAAATCTGAAATGCTTTTATAAATGCTCTAAAGACAATTAATTAAGTTGAGTTTATGGTATCGCCCATCAACTAATAAGAAGATTTGTATATCGTCTAGATTATCATCAACCCAAACTAACCCAAACTCAGATTCCAAGTTTTAATCTATGTCCTATATCTTTAAGATTGTCTAATTCCTGTTTGGAAATAGTTTTAAATACGCCTTGAGTTCTTGAGATCCTGATTAATCGCAATTAGTCACAAAGTATCAACAATAAGCAGTAGTTACTAAACAAAAACTAATCGAAATTAATCACATGACAGTGATAATATCATTAAACCAATAAATAGTTAATAAAGATATACTAAATCAATGAATTAACTTATGATGTAAATTTATTTATATATAGCCGGTAAGTATCTATAGGTAAACACGAAGTGAGCATTTTTCGGAGCTCGTCTTTAGGCGAAAAGTCAAAGTTGCAAATTACAGTTAAATGAAACAGTTCACTGCTATGAGGCTTACAGCCAATTACAGTGAAAGCGTGTTGTTCAAGTAGCCAGACGCTATACAAGAATAAATAAAATAATTACCAGAACATTAGCAAAATAAATTATCTATTCAAAATAATATCAGATATGATAATGAAGAAAATAAGTATCTCTTATGGAAATATGATAAGAAACAAAAATAGATATGATACAAAACTGTATATCGGTAAGTTTAATAATCAAAAACAGTAAGTAGTAATAGGTACAATATAAGATAACAGACGACCGACAGTCGTTTAACGGTGAGTTCATTAAACAAAACGATAAGAAACGGTAATAGGCACGACATTAAAGAATATACGACTTACAGTTTACCGGTAAGTTAATAAAACAAATACGGTGAGTAATTACGTGGCTTATAGTAAGAACATCGCATTAAGGTAAATGTACGCAGTAAAAAAAGGTTAAGTCCACTAATTACGGTCCTAATAGCTGGTATTCGATATTCAAGACAATATGCGATAAGGAAGATAATAAGTATTAATTAATTAAACGGTAAAGAACCGCAATTGAGAGAATAGATGTTTATTATCTACCTTAAGTCCTCGACGGTAAATTTGAAATAAAATCGGTAGGGCCTACTTCTATCTAGTAGATTTTTGCAGACTTGGAAATCACCGGCGTTTCCTGCGAAGCTACGTTTCCACCATGTGGTCGCATCACTCCGACAAAAGACCTCTATCTGGCGAAATGGAACCGGAGAACTCTCTAGGTCAGCATAAAGCAGACCGCTGAAGGATGTTCAATTTAAATGGAGGAAATTTTGTCCCACGGAAGGTCCCTAATTAAGTTATAAACAATTTTAAAACAGACACACTAACATGTAACAAACCTTTTTTTTATATAGTAAAGGTAGCCACACTATCCGTCTAACATCTTTATTAGGCAATACGGCCGATAATTTACGAAAATACACATATCAGTATATTTGCCAATTAATCTCATGACACAACCAGGCGGTATTTAGATCGGATGGTGAAGAATAACAACGATAATTTAGATAATAAACTTGGCCGCCTTTTCTGTCTGAACGCCTTGAGTGCCCAGACGAGAAGGGGCTCGTCAATTCCCAAAGAAGAATATATACACGTCACCCCACGTCCATCAAGAGGGCGCTCCAAACGGAGTCATCGCTTCGAGCAACTCGGAGCAGCATTCATCGGTAGTGGTGGGTTGCACTCGGAAGTAAGGTAACGAGAGTATTGACAACACAGATCGACCAGTAAAGGGAAAGAAATCGCACTACTGGATTCTGTAGCATTTTCAACGTTACACTATTTCTCCTTCTCGCTTGGCTGATGTCGACTCGAACCGACTTTATTGAAATGAGCGTTAAATAGCCGTTTCACATCAAAAGAAACCAACTTCATTAAAATAACACTCAAAAGTATGTAATTGGAAACATAATATAATATGTATCATCATTAGATCAACTGTTTATACTTACTGTGTAACATCGGATGTTGAAGGATTCAGTATGATTATTCACTGCTCGTGGAAACTGAATCATTATAAGATTTTATATATTTTGCCTTCAATATCATGAAACTACTCAAACACTTCGACTGATCACATATATCCGATGGCAAATTCACATTTTTTCCTTAAATTTTTTTTTGACGAAGGTTTTTATGGAAACGTCCTTGTGTAAAGAAAATTATTTTTCCTTTTTTGAGTGACAAAAAATACAAACCGACTTGTGTATAGTTATCATAGAAATTCATAAATACGTCGTATTCGTGGTTCTCCGTCTGCTAGGTATCACAGCACCAAGCGAACTGAACATTAGTCATCAGTATGAATGCCGGATCCCAAACATTTACCTCACAGGCCATATTATGTATGTTCGCGGACAACAACTTTCTTCCTGCTAAGCCAGGTCACAGCAAATGGTTGGCAGGATATATTGTTTTGTAACGGAATATAAGCTTATTCCGCTCCACTAAATTCAGTTCAATTACGAATGATTTTCGATGTTTGGGATTTGAGTCGCCAGTGACATCTATTCGCGAATGGGTATATTTCGTGCAAACAATTATTTAGAAGCACAAGTACGCTGGTTTATACCTACAATTTGTAGATTTGTTTCACTGTAGATTACTATATTTAATAGTGATATCTATTCGTGAATACGCTTATCTCGTGTGGTTGGTAATTGGGGAGCTCAGTACGCTATTTAATACCTACAATTTATGAATTTAATTTACTATAGATTACTATATTCAGTATATATTGGAGTGACCTAATGTGGCACTCACATGTTATAAATTATCCAACTAAAACATCGAAAAGCATAATTTGAGGAACGTCTTAAAATTTTGAAAGCGAGGTCTTTTTATCTTTGTGGCGACGCTTGACGGGTAAGTGCTGATTTTTAATATTGAGATATTTTATTCATCTTGCAATTATATTAATTTTTTCATTTTTAAATACATAATTAATAATTGTTTCTGATTCGCTTAATCGTATTTGGTAAAGCAAGAATTTAGCATTTTTATATTACACTTTCAATTAGCTTACTGCTTATCAATAATCTTAATTTTTGTCGTGACCGTTGGGTTAGGATACCGATTTGTTGGTGAATAATTGCGTCTCTTATTAGTCAAATTCATGTAATTTGAAAGAGGGTTAGTCCAAATTTACAGAGAACGTAATTATTTCATCGTTTAGCGGTCACGCACATTATTTTACGTATTCCCATTCAAATTGAACAGTATTATTTGGGAAATTCTCGGAGTAAATTTTATATATTCTTGCAAAGGTAGTAAATGGAATTTTCAGTAGAATTTCTCCGAATTTTCGCTCATAGTATTGCTGGTTTTAATATTTTTTCTTTCCAGGCTTATTTAATTAAATTATCAGTTTATTTGTTACATCAAGCATATAATTATTAGCACTAACCCTGTCTCGTCTCAACACTGATGTACCGACATTAATTTGCATTTATGAGAGGTTAATCTCACATGTGTAAATTTATCTGTTTTTTTTATCTTTTATCTAAATCTCTATCTCGATGCGAGATAGTGATTATCTTATCTTTATCTTTAATTAATTGAGGCGTAATTACGCTCAATTATCGTTTATGTGCCAAGGGCCAAAATAAAAAGTAATAGAAATTCCTTATTTGGAGTTATAAGACTCGTTTTCTATTTCTCTATTTATCAATAAATTCAAGTTACCTTTTATTTAGATTTACCGAGAGTCAAAGAATTGGAACGTAATTCCATAATTTTCTTTTGTATTTTAAATTTCAGTCATAATTTCTTTTGAATTTCATATCTTAAAGTAAAGAAAAAGGATATCTTGAGTAACAGTAGTTATTTATAATTTTTGCTTAACTTAAAATTGTAATTCAAGGTTTTGATTATATCTGCTTTAACCAGTAAATTTTCAAATTGTTTATTACTTCCTCATGTTCAGCAATGTCACTGATGTTCACATGATATTTCCCTGAATATTAGTTAATTAGCAGTATACGTTGGTCTAAGAGTTGTTAATTTCTTCTTTCATGTTACGACTGAGTTGAGACGCCGACGACAGCTGTACCATGCAAATTGGTGGGAATCATCACATGGATTAACTTGATAACCCTAACTCAGTTGAATTGGGAACAGGCAGAAGCGGTTCCAGTGGAGGTCCCAATACTATCGATTGGTTAGAGAATAACTGAACGAAGTTAAATATCAGTCAGTCAAAAGATAAATTTATTATAAAGACCAACTATCTGTTATAATTAATTTTGTTTTTAATCTTTTAATTTTAATGCTCATCACTAAGTAAATTTATTCATAAACTTTATTTCAAATAGTTTTATCAATTATATTTGTAATTTAATTATATTGATAATCTTCATACCATCATTACAAATTGACGCTCAACTGTTCAATCTCATTACATTTTAATTGCCTTAATTATTAAAAAAAAATGATTTTGCACACAGATATGACTATGGCAGAAGTAGACCGGTCCACGGGAGAACTAGCAGGAGGTCGTTTGAAGTATTAACAAATGAAAGAAAAAGCTTTAGCTATTAAAAATTCCAACTTTCACCTTTTTTAACATAATGCTGCCAATACTTGTCCCGCCAACGAGATCGCAGGAGTTCATTTGTAGATGAGTTTTATTAATATTATAAAATAAAAGATAAACCAAGGTTAAACTGTGACTAAAAAAAGTGTCGCCAGTTTAGCTTTATGGAGTTAGCTATTTAACGTCGTTTTGTAATCCCATAACATCAATCCTAAATAGTCTTAAACGGGCTAACGCGAGCACTTTTCAATAATTCGCGCTCGTTAAAACGCGTTTTTAAAGCAAGCTTGCAAGCGAAATACCCATAATTTTATCACTGAAATGCAATGCTGACATGCAACCGTTGAAGGCCGCGAAATTGTGCCACATTGTGCAAGGGTTTCTGGTATAATAAACAGCATTATTTATTCTATTTCCTAACAGCTAAATAGAAGTAACAATCCTAAGAACTAGGAATCAGTAAGTTTAGTTCAGAACGATAGGTTTGGGTCCGGTTTTGCAACATTGTCGTGCACACAGAAAACGTATTCTATATTTAGAATTATTAACCTTTCCTAAAATATATTGAAATAATACACAATTATTCGTATAATTAAATAAATATTCGAGTAGCCTACAATTTGAGAAGCGGTGTCCCTTTCACCCAAAGTGCGTCTGTTCGCGTCCAATCTGAACTGACGAAAGCAGTGGAAATCAAGCGAGGAGCCAGACGAGATTGTGTCCTTTCACTCAGAGGAAATCCTCAGCAAAGCCCTCAAAAATGATGCCGGTGGAATGCGAGTTAACGACATTACACTGAACAATTTGCGCTATGCAGACGATATAGTACTTCTAGCCGAAAACCTGCAAGCCCTTCCCTAATATATTGACTAATGTCATCACAGCTAGTCGAGAATATGGTCTGACACTTAATGTTAAGAAGACCGAACACATGATTGTCACCAAAACTGAAGTGCCCTATGAACATCTTTATGTGGAAAGAGTTGAGAGGTATGAATGACTACCTAAGTACAAGTGTCGATTGATCCGTGGATTATTATTCAGAAATAAAGATACGCATTGAGGAAGCCCGTGCATCCTTTGTGAAGATCAAGAAGTTGCTCTGTAGTCGCGATCTGAGCCTGGAGCTGAGAACTCGGATGCTCAACTGTTATGTATTCCCAGTCCTTTTGTATGGTATGAAATCTTGGACCCTCAACGTGTATTGCGAGTGGAAACTAGAAGCTTTCGAGATGTGGGGCTACCGTAGGATGTTGAGAATGTCATGGATATAACATATAACCAACGTGAGATTTTGAGAAGAATGGAGAAAGGCGTACAAATCCTACAGGAAGTAAAAGAAAGAAAATTGCAATGTCTCGGCCAAAGTATGAGATTCTGCAACTCATAATCCAAGGAAAAATTGCGAAAATTCTTTAATGTTACGTCATCTGACCTATTTAAGGCCGTAGCTTCCAAAATCAAAATAGCAATGATGATAGCCAAACTCCGAAATGGAAACTGTAGATGAAGAAGATGACCCTTTCAAATATTTTGGATACAATTGGCAGCAAGGAAATGGGTCGATAGTTTGTGACCTGTTTGTTATTCTCCTTTCCAATTCTTCAATTTAATTTTCACCGATGAAATATTCACTTACCTAATTGAACACTCAAACCTTTTGAGCGTATCGTGTGATTCCCTATAATGTCGCCTCCCTTTAACTTTTTTATTTTAAGGGACCCAAAAAAAATTAAAAGTACGGTTATGTAGGTACTCAAAAATCCCTTTTTCCTACGTTTAAAAAAAATTGGAAAAATAATCAGTATACAGGGAAAAACAGCATTTAATTTTTTTCAGTGAAAATTGAAAATTGCTGCTGGAAAGTAACACCGAATTTCAAAAAGCAAAATTAGCAGTTTTCTGAACAACAACATGGCCGCCGCCCAAGCAGCTCAGGCGTCTATCGACGCAATCCATTTCGACAAGTGCGCAGGTCGCGCCTACGCCCTATGCTTGGTCCTGATGTCAACAGTGCTACATTGGCGCAGATTAGACATTCAAACTGATCCAGCGGATCCTCTTTTCAATTTGGTGGAACGATAGATGACGTTGCACTCATTGTCAAAAGTGCTGCGGCAAATGTTTCTTACCGTGAACATGGAGTACCAAACAATGTAGATATTGTATACAATCCACTAAATATATTGCCACCGAACATTAAAGATAACGCTTCGTGATGGAATAATTTGTGAATAGGGTATCTGCTTATGTTAGCCCAATTGCAGAAACGAAATGCCGATACGTGAATGTGTGTAAAATGTTTTTACCGCCAATTCAGGTTTAAATTGACTTCCTTGCGACTTGTGTATTTTTGTATGCTGGATATGAAATCGACATTTCATGAGATTGAAGTACACCAAACGGACTTTACGAATATAATCGAATGTCACAGTGCAATGGATAAAGCGCGTAGTTCGCTAAAAGACAATGTTACATTTGTTTATATGGACGACGACGATGTGCTGTGTCTGCAAAAACTCTTGAGGAAGGTCTTGAGAACTTACAGCAAGTAGAACGTCGCACATTATTTATTGGCTTACTTCCAGACGTCGAAAATGATTTTAAACTTTCTGTCAATTAATCAAATTATTAGGACCCATGGATTTTAATGTTCAGCTGTTAACTTACATTCCATTTCATAATAAGGCCATCCATCGTCCATGCAGAGGTGATCCGGCAAAAAGCAAACAAACACTTGAAGATAATCACTGAACAAGGGACAAATAATTTCAATAGGAAGCGAGCTAAAGCAGTGCCGTATACTCTTGGTTCTAGACAATCGTCAATTGACATATGGAGGAAAATTGAAAAAGTTTTAAGGTCCATTTGAAGTACTGCATTGTATGCCCAATGAACGATGTGAGTTACCACGAGCAGGTAGTCATGGCATAACTACTGTAGCTGCGCA
>MU185097.1:92186-183844 GCA_016904865.1 Pissodes strobi
CACTGTGTTGCGTGAAATTTTGCACATTTAAATACGTATTTCGGGATCAAATAAGAAAAGAAACAATAGATGATTCTACCCCAACTAGCTAACGTCTATACCAATCACAATCAGGGATAATTAAGGAAATTAATAAACTGTAATAATAATTCTAATACAAAAAGTCAACCAATTAGTCCAACGTTATTTCGGATAATCGCGACAATACTACATGCCACGGATGAGGTATGAATAATTATAGTTCCGGGTCCAGAATGTTAAAGCAAGTATCAGGCTATATATATATATATATGCCGCATTAACAGTATAACTGATAGATGGCGCAGTGATGTCGAAATTGGATTAAATATTCGAAAACATTGCTTGGCAATGAAAACACATTCAAATGTGCTTAATATGAGCCAAATTTATGTTGCACTGTATAAAATTAAAATTAAAGTACACTAAACTACATACCTATGAAAGCTTTATCGCAGCTGTACTGTACAACTCTTTCAAGAAGCAAATGCATATTTTAATTAAATATTATTAAACATTAAACATTTTTCACTTTGCTCTTTGGAAAAAATCAATTTTCGCATCTTATACATAATCATGTATAAGATGGGAGGCTTCAAAGAGATCCTTGTTATCTATAACCAACAAAATCCTATCCAAAGTATACATAGAGACCAAAGCCAATCGAGTTCTCTCGATAAACACAGGCCTGCAAAAATCTAATCTTTTCATTTTAAATATGATTCGCAAGCATCTCTTTTAAAATACGGACTTCGTTTCCACCTCAATAGACTTACCCCAAAAGACTGCCCACACCTCATGCGAGAATGCATGGTAAGCAGATAGAGAGCAGCGTTCACGTCAAAACTCTGTCTGTGATTATTCTAAGGGTATAGAAGTATAGGGCAATCCCCGCAACCCCTCTCCCGCACCCAACGTGCACCCACCAATCCACTATCCACTTTAATACCCAAAAATTAAATGTTTTTAGTAGATGTAATAAAACAATATGCATTGTGTCTTTGATATATTTAACATCAGGTCGTTGGATGAAACTAAAGCCATCATAGTTCAGGGCATCAAATTCATCATCATTCTCCAGCCATTTGCGTCCGCTGTTGGACATAGGCCTCCTCAAGTTTCTTCGAAGTTTCTCGATTCTGTGCTGTTGCAATCTGTGTTGATCTTTTTTAAATCATCCGTCCATCTGGTGGGTGGTCTTCTGGGATTTCGTTTGTCTGACCATGGCCTCCATTCCAGAAGTTTTTTCGTCTCTGATCTGTTTGTCGTGCTACATGACCGGCCCACCTCCATTTCGACTTTGAAATATTTTCAATTATGTCTTCTACCTTTGTTCTTTTACGAATCTCCTCATTTCTTACTCTGTCTCTGAGTGATATCCCCAGCACATATATTTCCATCTCTCTTTGTGTGAAACTCAATTTCTTTGCTGAAGCCTTAGTGAGCGTTAGGGTTTCTGACCCATATGTGAGGACCGGTAAAATACAAGTGTTAAAGTCTTCCTTTTTAGACTTATAGAAATTTTGTCCTTAAATATGTGTCTCAATTTGCCGTATGCTGCCCATCCGAGGTTTATGCGCCTTAAAAGTTCAAAAGTTTGATTGTCCCTGTTGATTTTTAATTCGTGTCCCAGATGGGTATACTTTTCTACATATTCTACTTGTACTCCATCTATGCATATATTTCCTGTTGGTACTAGGTTTGTCATTGCCTTAGTTTTGGCATAGTTTATGTTCAGACCAACCGCTTCCATTTCGTTCTAGAGTTGTTGCAGCATGTCTCGTGCTTCACTTATATCATCCGCAATCAACACTATATCATCCGCGAATCGGAGGTTATTTAGTCGTTCTTCATTACTTTTGTTACATGAATAAAAACATTAAGTTTTGATTGAACACGGCAAAACCATTAGCGTAATATAATAACATCGAAAAGGTAATTTTACCACCCTCTACTCTTTCATGCCAAGGTATTTCGGTTGTACCTATATTAGATCATGATTCCAAATGTTAAAGTAAAGACCTTAGTGAGATCCATTAAAGTAGCAAACTGAATATTAGTTTCCAGGTAGTTCCGATTGCTGGCTTGTAAGTATCACTTTCTTTGCTCCCCATTTACTGCCAAAGATTCTCTTTCGAATTAGTTTTATGTCGAATTCCTATTGTTCTTGCATTGTTTCTCGTACATTTTTCGGCTTCCTCGTGTATCTTTTCTCATCCTGAACGAGTATGTTTAAATGTCGTTTTTTTATGGAAATTTATTCCCACCAAATCGAAGTGCATTTTCTCTGACGCTATAAACGTCTCCGCTAGACTGACGGAACATTTTAATTTAAAGGCGTCGCGACGCGTCCATATATTGAAAGTTGGCACGGTGCCAGACAAAGAGATTACGTGATGTCATACATCTTTGTTTTAGTGATAAACGACTTTGAAAACGCTTAAAATGAGAGGAAAAAGAACCACCTGTCTTCGCGAAACGAGACTTTTTTAACATATTTCGTAAGGATATTGATGAATTGCTACAATTACACGCACCATATGAAATAGCTTTTAAAAGATAATTTATTAAGCTTCAAACACTTCAAAATTATTTATGTTATGGAATTTTACTAAGGAAAGTAAAAATATGTATGCGTTACTATCTTTTACAGATAAACGCTTCCACTTTACTTTGAGTCGATATGATGGATCTAGCACAGGGTATATATGCGGATCCCACGCAAACAAACGACCTTTCAACCAAAATCTAAAAGCGGCTTCTTATATTTGGCTTCTGACGGGCGTTTCTACTCTTCCGAATGAACGTTTAGAAAAAAAAAAGGAATCGCTAAAACTCGTAATATAGTACGTAGCGCATAATACGTGATAAGAAAGCTTTTCTTGGCGATTCCATAAGGGACAGGCTTTACTTGAAATATTATTATTTATTTTACAGGCCCGTGTGTTTACGAGAAAAGAAGCTGTTCCAAGTGAGTCGAGGATATTTCAAAACTCGCAAGTCTCTTTGTCTTTTTTAAGGTATTTGCTCTCGATTTACCTTTGCTTACCAATCTAGGTTTAGTATTTACTCTTTCCCAATCTAGTTTAAGGCTAAAATGAAAAAAATGATCATGTTGATTGCATTGAGCATCAACAACGAAGACAGTTTTCCAGGAACATAGTACTAATTATGACATCAAAAAATTCCAATAGTTGCAGGTTTCAAAAGAAGGAGAAAAAATAATAAAAATTAAATAAAAAGCAATAATAATAAAAAGATACTTAAAATATCCTCATAAATCTAAACTTTCCAATAGCTTTTAAATTTACGAAAAAATTTAATTTTTTTGATAGACAATTGAATACTTTCACGGATATTAATAAAAATATCTTTTCTGAGTATACTATCGGTTAAATCGTCCATGAACATAAGACTTTTTGATGACAGTTAGGTACCCACTACTAGAGCTGGACATTGCAGAAGCTTCCAATTTAAGTAGGAACTTGTCTAAAGTTGTAGTTAGCCCCGATGGCTCCCATACTCTTATGTCGTTTATGGGAAGCATGGTAATATAATGTCTGGTAGTGGAATGGAATAACTTTAGCAAACGATATATGCAAAGAATACTGTTCCACACAAGATTTCGAGGCATGCATATGCACGAGCCTTAAGATGCAATTTTCTTACACAGGAAGCTCTTGGTTTACTGCTACCACCGTCTATAGATATTTTTCAGACAGTGCTGTTACTATGTGCCGTAACATTGACTGATGCGAATATTGAGGAAATCTGTATGTTATATGAACAGTCTTTATCAAATGAAGTAAAAATCAATCAGTTGGTCAATAACACGTTGAACAAAATTGATCTAGAAATTAGTGAACTGTCTGAAGGCAGTCGAACCCCACTGGTTAAGGTGTAATTATTTTAATTTGATTAATATCATTTACCTGTTTATAAGAACAGAAAGATCAGGCAACTGAGCTCTTCACACTTACTGTTCGAAACTGATTATTCCAATATTTTACGCAACAGGTCATAATAATAGTTTCCTAAAAGTAACCACTTTTATTTACAGCAGATTCAGAAACTTTATAATATGAGTCCCGAATGTTTACTGTAAGAAGAACCAACAACTTCTGGTCCGGTACTTGGACCAGAAGTTGTCATCGGTCATCGAACAGGCCACTAGTGGCCTGGCCTATGGACGTGGGTTTATTAACTCATCTTTGGCCAGGTGGAAAGCTGGTATGTCAGTTTGTATGCCTGTTTCAACAGCAATGGATGATTTTTTAGGATGCAAGTCAATTTCTTCAGAGCAGGATATAGAGTTAAGTCGTGGACGACAATAACGTGACGAAACTTATTTGGGAAAAATTTTAGATTGGTTAGAAGAACACAACCCCTTTAATGCAAGGAGTTTTAATTAATTTCAGAAGTAATACAGGTATTTCTGTTTAAACAGTTATATGGATATAATATATCCGCTATATTATAGCGGAGTTAAAGGTGAGTACTGAGGCTATATTATGCGGACGTGGTCTCATAAATACACTTCTAGTGAACTAATAATAAAGGATTTTCAACTATTCGATGATGAATTTTCCTGGAGGAAGTGCTCTCATAAACGCATCATGAACTAATAATCCATAAACTCTGAACTATGCGTTGATAAAGTTCCGAGAAGAGGTGCTCTCATAAATACACTTCTAATGAACTAAGAATATAGTGACCCTTAATACACTACTAGGGAACTAATAATCCAAGGACTCTCAACTATTCGAAGATGAGCTTTCCTGGAGGAAGTGCTCTCATAAAGCAATAGTAGCCAACTAATAATTTAAGGACTCTGAACTATCCGGTGATAAACTTTACGAGAGGAGGTGCTCTCATAAATGCACTGCTAATGAACTAATAATTCAAGGACCCTAAACTATGCTATGACGGACTTATCGGGACTGGGTGCTCTCATAAATATACTACTAAGAAACTAATAACTCAAGATCATTGAACTAAACGGCCTATTAGATGGAGCTAATACCTGGAGCATACAATATGAAGATACATTTCAGCATTTTACCTTCACAAATGATTCGACTTATATTATGTACTAAATTAGGTTCCACGC
The DNA here is from genome assembly GCA_016904865.1 of Pissodes strobi. NCBI lineage: Eukaryota > Metazoa > Arthropoda > Insecta > Coleoptera > Curculionidae > Pissodes > Pissodes strobi. Next base: position 97,315 of record MU185097.1, read on the forward strand.
ATACCCATGATTAGGGAAAGAAATGAGCATGGAGCATTAGGTTTCGACTAATAAATCTTTATCGAAAATTCAACGTATCTACCGTTCTACTATTTGGCGAAACCTTGTTGGGTTAAGTACTATTTTTTTAAACGGGAAATGTCAACCAAGTCAGAACTTGGTGCTTTCCCTTATTACCTATAAGAAATATCAGCTGCGGGCTTACCCAACTTGTAGACGAACCAACTCGAATCCCAGAGAGGGACGAATTTGCCGCCCTTCTGGATCCTTTTCTAACCACAAACTCAATTGGTCCGCCATTGGTACTTCCGACCACAAACTTATTACAATGGTTTGTGATCTGCCACTACTACAGAAGAATCCACCATTGCCTCGTAAAGTCTGTTATTACAATTGAGCAAACTGGGGATCCAAGATAGTTCTACCTAAATTTTCCATGGCTCGACTTCTGCTTTGGTACTGACGACCCGTCGCGTCGGTCTGATGCGAAGAAATCACGCAAGTATTCGCCTCAGAATTTGAAGCATTCATCCCAAATTCAATCAAGTTACCGTCAAAAGGAAAGCTCTGGTTTGACAGAAGATGCGAAAGAGCTTTGGTAGGAGGCAGCAAGCCTAGTGAAGGGACTATTCGAATATAAATAATCAAAGTAATCGATTCTGCCTTGCATTCGAATGCATTCGATTCTCAACGAAGAATTCGAATATCAGAAATATTCGAATGAGTTAACAACGAATTAATCGTCCCTCGAATGATGGTTGAATCGAAATGAAATATGAATCGGCACAATTTGCGTCAAATGCGATTATAATATAACTTGTTCGATTACGCTGGTCTGCCGTCTGAGCAACAAATGATAACGGGCTTTGTTTTGTATTATGGTGAACAATAATCGAGAACGCTATACTATAAAAAGTATAAAATAGAGTAGTTTAATTACTGTGGTAGTTTGTTAAATTTGGAATATTTTTCTTCTGTAGCAAACATATTATTAATTTTAAATGCGGTAGTCGGCAGGTATGACATACATATTTTTGCAATATGCAGAAGATAAAGAGTTTTGTGAATTCAAATTTGCAAACAAGTATTAAAAAGTGATGATTTTAGTAAATCTTCAATACAGTTTTACATAATACTATCTAAACAAAACAACTTTTAACCAATATTTTATTTTTTAACCGTGAATGCCTTTGATAATCTTTGTAAAAGATTTTGCTCTTATGCTTAAAAGCATCAAGAATGAAGACTTCAAGATCAAACAATCCAGAATCAGACAATTAGGAAATTTGAATTCGAGAACGAGATTTCGAAGTCACTCGAAATCTCGAGAGGTTGAATCGCTAATTGAAACATTTGAGATATCGCGACTAATCGAAATAATTCGATTCTTTGTATTCGAATAATCATTCTATTCTCAAAAGTAATCGAATGCAAGATATTCGATTCTAAAAATTTTCCGATTCATCCTTCACTAGGCAAGCCTACAAGTACTGGCAGCCAAATCAGACTGCTGAAAGTCGCATTTATTTTACCGAAGCGAGAAACGTGTGCAAACGTGTCATTAACAAAACTAAGGACAAACGCAATCAAAGGACCAGGAATAAACGTTTGCAATGCCCCAGTGGCTCCAGGATTTTTTGGTCGGTAGCAAGGGCAGTAAGTAATAGCTTTACAAAAACGTCTCTTCGATATTTGGCGGACGAAAGCGGCGCCGGCGTCACGACGACTACAGCTAAGGAAAAAGCAAACGTGCTTGCCGAAATGTTTTCATCGCACTCTCCCTTAAACATTCCCCAAGGCAAGGATCTCCCCACCATATCCAACATCAGCACTACCATGGCAGAAGTTAACTTTCACCACCGTGATATTCGTAAAATCCTCAAAGAGCTAGACACGCAAAAGGCATCAGGACCAGATGAAAAAACTTCCATCGCGTTAAAGAGCTGCGCCAACCAACTAACACCCATTTCCAGGCTTTTTTCTCTGTCTTACCGACAGGGGATTTACTCATCTTTTTGAAAAGTTGCTGGAGTGCAACCTGTACCAAAAAGGCAAGAAAACACGACATCAAACTATCGTCCAATTGCCTTGCTTCTAATAATCTCAAAAGTCATGGAACGTGTACTCAATCAGCAACTCCTCAAGTACCTCGAGACCAACAGAATAATTAGCGATAACCAATACGGCTTCCGCAAACAGAGATCGACAGGAGAGTCTATATCACTCGTATATGGAGTAGGGCAATTAAGAACTACGGAGAATCTCGAGCAATTGCGCTAGACATTTCGAAGGCATTTAACAGAGTTTGGCATGACGAATTGCTCAACAAACTACCGTCCTTCGAACTGCTAAGGTTTCTCTGTTGCTGATTTGCCAGTTTCCTCAAGAACCGATCTCTGCATGTTGCAATTGTTGGACCCATCTCAGATACATTCATCATAAATGCGGGATGCGCAATGCTTTCACCAACTCTGTTTCTCATCTATATTAATGACCTGCTAATTGAAACCAATAATCCTATTTACAGTTTAGTAGATGACAGTACCCTTGTCAGATCAGAGCATCGCAGACAGGAGCAGATTACAACAATTAATCAAGATCTGGAGAAAGTTCAAACTTCGGGCGATAGGAATTTGGTCCAATTTAATACGTTCGCTGCCATGAGCATCACGCGTGATGCTCAACAAATTATGTCTGCTGGGCCATAAGCATCACCCGCGGCGCTCCGCACATACTATAACAAATAGTATATACTGAACTTTGACTGCTCAGGAATCACATGAAATTTCGTGGTGGCCTACGAGGAATAACCCTATAAGCGATGTTAAAATGCCAAACTGTCTACGACATCTTGTAGTGCCGGTGTAAGGCGTTCAATTCAGATATTCTACTCGGTGGTTATGTGTATGTTTAGCTGGAACTTTTAAGATATCTTTGTGGTTAAAGCGTTAAATTAAATAATTGTTTCCATATCAACAAAGGTAAGCGAATGCATATTACGCTTCTATTTTTATTGGCTTTTACTTTTTAGTATAGCTTGAATAAATATAATAACTTAGGTTAATCTTTAGTAGTGTCTAATGTCACGCAGCATTGTGAATAAACGAATGTTGTATTTTTACTGCGTTTATTTATATCTCAATCTGGTTTTGTTTCTATTGTATGATTTGGGAAACAGCGTTATTTACCGCGAATTTATTTGAAACACGATTTTTATTATCAGAAAATAAATATACGATTTTTTACTGCAATATAGGTCTTTCAATATATTTTTTGAAATGCATATATATTTTTAGAAAAATGGACGAGGCACCCACAAGTGGTGGAAAAAAGAGAAAAGCTAGTGTAAGAGAAAGGTTTAGAAAGAAAAAAGCCCTCACAAACAGTGAGTTGCACGCAGAATGTGAGAGAATTATGATGGCCGGGAACAACGACGAACGAAGCGACGACTCATTTGAAGACTTTTCTGATTCTGGTTCAGAATGGACCGACGATGAAACCTGTTCTTCAAGTGATGAAGAAAGTGATAGGAATAGCTTGGAATTCTACGAAGATAATGACATTAACTCAGAGTCAGCTGCTGCCCCACCAATTGCGACGACTCCGTTATTACAAAAAATATATCCGACGTATGGAACGAAGTTGATTGTTCTCACCTGAGGTTTGACATTCATTTTTCTGGAGTGGCATGGTTCAATGATTATCCTGAAAAATATCCTGCAGACAAACGGCTTCTAACTCCATTCGATGTATATTCAATTTTTTTAGATGAAGAGATACTTAGTTTGATTACAGAAGAAACCAACCGAAACGCTGAACAAGAATAAATAAATGGCGACCTACTGATAATGTCGAAATGCGTAAATTTTTGGGTATTGTTTTATATATGGGACTGGTAAAATATCCAAAAATAAGCGACTACTGGAACAAGATAATTTTGTATCGAAACCAACTTATTCCTAACATAATGAGTCGAAGCAGATTTCAATTACTGCTGAGATATATCCACTTTGCAAATAATGAAGACGCCGATAAAACAGATCGTTTGTATAAAATACGTAAAATATTCGACCTAATGCAAAAGACATTTTGTGAAAATGCTGTCCCTGGTGAAACTCTCGTAGTCGATGAATCGATGGTTCCTTTTAGAGGGCGTTTATTGTTTAGACAATATATACCAAGCAAAAGACACATGTATGGCCTAAAAATATTTAAACTATGTGATACATTTGGATATACGTACAGACTATCTATGTACACAGGTGCAAACTTTTTGGATGGCTCCAGGGGATTAGCGGAAAAAATTGTTCTGAGCCTTTGTGACCAGTATCTCAATGAAGGAAGGCCCTTGTCACTGATAATTATTACACTTCACTTCCATTGGCTGTAAATTTATTGGAAAAAAATACACATTTGTTGGGAACGTTGCGTAAAAATAGAAGGGATCTTCCAAAAGAAGTTATGAAGGCCAAAATAAGAAAAGGAGAAATAGTTGGAAAGGAAAATTCAGAAGGAATTGTGGTAGCAAAATGGCGAGATAAGCGTGAGGTGCCCTTTTTATCAACCAAGCATGGAACATATATGCAAACAACTGGCAAGAAAAATCGAAATGATGAAGAAACTACAAAGCCTATGGCAATTATAGAGTACAATATGGGCAAAGAAGAAGTTGATATATCTGATCAAATGGCCAGTTATTTTTCTGCTTTGCGAAAGACAATTAGGTGGTATCACAAAGCCGTGTTTGAACTTCTACTGAATACTGCAATAGTGAATTCATTTATTACTCTGAAAAAATTGAACCCAGGAAAACATGATATAACAAGTTTCAGAGAACAAATAATCCTAGCATTGTTGGGTGATGCTGGCAGTCAAAAGCAGGCTTTAGTAAAGCATACATTAATTGAAACAGATGAAACTACTACTCAGAATCGAAAGAAAAGAAACTGCTGCAATAGATGCTACGTGAAAATAAAAAATGAAAAGGGAAGAGCAGAGGCACAAAAATTCACCAAAAAGGTTGCTACCAAATGCAGTGGATGCAATATATATCTGTGTTTCACTGTTTAACAGAAAGCCATTAGATTTAGTTAAGGTTACTTTTAAATTGTGTTGAATATTTTGAGACCACGGGTGATGCTCATGGCACTACGTGAATAATGTATTATTGAGAGGCCATGAGCATCACCGGTGGTTTCACATTTTTTTGCAAAAAAAATATGTGTTTTTGCCTCATGTATAGTCTAGTCTAGTTACCCTAATAAATACACTAAGAGTAAATACGGGTATTTTAAATCTATTGGCCCCCAGGTAATCGCTTTTATCCTCTTATGGTGGCGGCGAACGTGTTAATACTGCAAAAACCCAAACAGCCACGTTTACCAAGAAAGCCAACACGGCGCGGCGTGCCCTGGCATCATTATGGCAGGATCGACCATTCCTTCATCCTTGTCAATTGGACTACTGGGTGTCTGGGTCAACAGCAATATGCCCTGGCATGACTACGTTGCTAACATCGTAAAAATCAGCCTCGCAGAAGATGGTGCGCTATTTCGCAACAAAAAGCTATATACACCGCAGCAGCTACTCTTGTAGCACAAAGCGCAAATAAGACTGTGCTTAGGGTATTGCTCACACATATCGGGTGCCGCACCTAAGAGCACCCTAAGGTTGCTGGACTCCACTCAGAAGAGAGCTGTGCGTCTCATCGGCGCCCCGGAATTGACCCGGCATCTTGATAGTCTGGAACAAAACAGATATGTGGCCGAAATTCCCCTGTTTTATAGATATTTTTACGGCAGATGTTCCCAGGATTTGGCCAGCATCATCTCGCCCCCCGAGTAGCGCCTGTCAGACAGTCACGATAGACGGCTTGAGCGCATCCGTTAGTCGTACAACTGGAAACACCTAGAGCGTCGCTTTTCAAGGACTCCTTTGTCTGGCGTACTTTGTCATTGTGAAATTCACTCCCAGGACATCTGTTTCCCCCTAATTACAACCTACAACTATTTAAGAAGAACCGTGTCAATCAACTTCTTCGCACACACACCGTTCGTCGAGTGCCATAGGATCTCCCTTTAGTGTGTGTGCCACTGCTGCCATAAAAAAATTATATGTTAGTAGTGTATTTATGAGAGTATACATATATCATCTATGTTTTTAACCTTGCGTTTAGCACCCCTTTACCAACTTTCTCGAATCTTGACACATGTTCTGAAGCATATTCTTTGCGTCGATAAATCTATTCCGTATACATATTTTTGTCCCCAACTATACGCGACAAATTCCCGTAATTTCGAGTAATTTCGTTGCTATTCAATCCTAGTTTCGTAGCGAATTTATTTCCGCATATACGTTTAAAAGAGGGAATTTCTTGCACTACAACAGAACTGCCGTGCCGTCAAAGATGTTTATTTCAGTTTAGTGTGTGTCTGCAGTCTAACGCCTCTACGGGCGGACAAAAAGCAGTTTTCTCGTTAAGATAACAAATTGCATCTTGAAAATTCTTAGGACCTCTCCGGAGAGATTTATTCGAGTGTTTACGAAAATAACAAGTTATTAGCATTTCTTTCAGAACGCGCCGGAGCGAGTTTTCTACCGGCTTCGGAACAAAAAGATATTAAATAGTATTCGCCATGTTGCATAGTAACTCCACTTCTTCGCAAATATCGGTTAAAGAGACAATAGAATCTTGTAATTAACAAAATTTTTTTGCTTGAAACGTGTGGTTGTAGAAGATTGCTTTAAGTTTAATTTAAATAATTCGACTGGTTGTCAAACCTTTCCATATAAAATGCATTGCCGTCAAAATGACAGTTAATTTGACCCCAATGTCTTTTATTTGATTAGCTAAACCATTATTTAAGATTGCACTATACCGACCTTGCGCAACTAAATTTCAGGCTGCATTGGCCAAGGCCTTGTCACGGGCCGATTTGGCTATCGTACATCGAAGCGAAAAGTGCGTTTAAACTAGCCGCCGCCGCCGTTCCTAGAGTTTCAAGCGCAATTATATTTATTAGCGTAAAACCCTTGCAGGTTTGGTCCGGCTTCCGTGTCGTTCCGACGATATTCTGGTCGAGACAATTAAGTGTAAAAATTGCGTCAATTTTGGACGGGTTAAATTTGGCGCGTAAGAACCCCTAGATTAAAGTTGGTGATCTGAAAAAATATCCGTTTCCGGATAGCATGATTGTCGTGAATCTTTGACGTCACGCGCGAATGATGGGTTGCAACATTAACGCGTACTGCTTTTGGATTGGGTGTCGAGTCTAGCATCGCGCGCAATTACCTGATTACCCTCAGGTTAATTAGGACATTTTTATTAAATGAAGTGGTTGAACGACAATGCCCTTTTGGCTACCCAGAGTAGTTTTTCATGGTAGATGCCGATACATCGAAATCTCAGGTTTCTATTGTCTAAATCCCTTGGATGAATTATTAAGAGGAAGATGTGACTTGTCAAGTCATTGGTAGAGCGAGATTTTCGAAGTGTGGATTCTTGTAGGCTTGCTCCTTGAGTTTCAGATTTACTGGCGCCACTCTAGGTCGACCTGTTTTTGAGTCAGCGGATTTTGGTGCCGGTTGTGCCTTACCTTTATTAAGTGTTGGTATCTGAAACTGCCTTTTGGGGGATTTGGATTCTGATTTCGACAGGTGAGTGTTTCTACGCTTCTTTTTTCTGCATCTTCTTTTCTGTGAATGCCGCCATTTTGTGAAGCAATGTGAATAGGTTTTAATTCCACTTTAATCTCTCTTACAGAGGCCTGCTCGTCCATCCTTGCAGCCTGGTAACTCTGGCGTGAGCCACTGAGACCCTTTTACAGATAATTTTTTCTTGATTCATATATTTTTTTATTGTTGCTCTGAGTGTAAATGCTTGCTTGATTATGAGTTACAAGTGGAACCTTGAATGTGTTGATGTTTCACAGGGTGTTATCGACGGGTATTACTAACGGGGGGAAGATTTTCGAAAGTCTCACTCTTGTCGTTGTGTTTTCATTGCGGACATGGAGCATTGAACCTGATGTGATTCAAGACATATCTCCAACCAGGAATTGCGATATTCCTGACATTACTCTGGGTGTAGTGTGAATCATCACAATGTATGTTTATCCCCAGAGAAATCAGAATCAGCAGTATAATTCAATGCCGGTAGGGGTATTAGCTCTCAGAGTAGTTGTTTCTGCTGATCCAATCTTCTCACATATAGCCCAACACGGGGCTTGTCTAGACGATGGAGCATTTTCAGTTTGCGTGACGGCTGCTCTCCGGTAGGTGCATAAGGGTATCAATAACATTCAAAGATAGTCACGTTCTCTTGGGTGAAAGCCCACACACGTTCCTTTGATGAGTCCCGAAAGGACGAAACTATCGGGGGGAAGATTTTCGAAAGTCTCACTCTTGTCGTTGTGTTTTCATTGTGGACATGGAGCATTGAGCTTGATGTGAATCAAGACATGTCTCCAACCAGGAATTGCGATATTCCTGACATTGCTCTGGGTGTAGTGTGAATCATATAACTACTATTGATGTTACGGCCTAGTAGACTTTGCGTTATTCATTAATTTTCATTATTACCTTTGATATCTCTTTTTCCAAACATACCGTTCATTATCTTTTTCCTACCAATAACTTGACCAGGAAGTACTAACGTTTAAATTTAACATACCCTAAATTGTATAATTGATTGACTGCTACAATAACGCCAGATCGGGCTAGTTATTTTCATTTTGCGGCTGTGTCCATCGTATCATAACTGATACCCGAATATACATAGTTAGTTAGTAATACGGCTTTGTAACAAATCATGATTTGACGTCCGCTATCCAGTATTGTTCGCCTTCGTTTATATTTTCTTAACGTTATTTTTTATTATTGCATAACACTTTCATCATAGATCACGGTTAAATTTTTTGACGTTTGTTTAGGTAAAGCATGTGACTTACTCCATCAAGTAACCGAGTAAGACTATTATTTCTCTCCAAAGCATAGTGGTTACAATAGAAATTAATCTGCCAGAATTACTGGTCATTCTCACACCTCTTTTTTCGGATCAGCTATGATATATTTCTTTTAATAACAATAAACTAACCTTCCACCCTATTCACCTGTTTTCATTTAGTTATTTAATTTCCTGAATTTCCGTTAAGTGGTAACGTTCCAAAGGAGAAAGTCGCGATAAGAAGTAAGTATACTTTATATTATTTGCGGCCAATAGTTGAAACGTTCTGGATTTACCTATTTTACCTTCGTTGATACTGTTTGTCACTGACTTTAGATTTTTTTGATTAATATTTGAGTATTTGCTTATTACTGACTTTGGTTTTTGGATGAATATTTGAGTATTTGCTTTATCTTTCTATTGTTGATACTGATAAATTTCTGGCATTCAAATCTGATTTAATTTCTAACTTATTTTTGTTATCTTTTATTTTGTCGAGAAGCTTAAGCTAAAACGAGTTTCATATTTCAATTTTGGGATATTTCTTGCTTGTGCCCTCTACAAGTTTGTGGCGCCCTAAATAAATAAACTTACCCCTACTCTTTGACATTTGAGCTAGGGCCTAATTTGTACGCTCCGGCGACAACTCGTTCTAGCCTACGTATCGTCACACGTAAATCATTCAGTTTTAGTTTTAAATTCTCAAACTTTAAAATTTCCCTTTTATTTAAGATTATTCACTCTTAGTTCCTTCTAAGCTACAGTGAAGGCTTTGCGCTAATTAGAAGAAAATAAAAAGCGTAACAGCCTGTAACCTGCCTTAAGGGTTGGGCGCTAATTATGTAACACGATTTATGAATTGCCCAACCGTTGGTCCATATGTCAGATTCACTCATTGATTTTAATTTTATTTAAAGGTGTGAGTCTATGTGTTGTCAGTTAGGTGAAGGCGCCACAATTTTTTTAACCAGGAAATTATCAATGATTATTGATCATTGAAATTAGGGTAGTAAAATTATAAAACATGCCCTATAGAAGAACGTTGAAAAAACTTAAGATATACGAACTAGTTAATGTGTAGATTATAACTTACCAAGACAAACAATTAAATTATGTATCTACATATGAAAAATTCACATCAACACTTTAAAACCAAGTAGATAAGTTGTGTTTATGGTATCGCTCATAAACTAATGAGAACAGTTGCACTCGTCTAGATTATCAGACTATTAAGTCAAATTAAACTAATTTTCTAAGTTTTAATCTAGATCCTATATCCTTCACCATCATCATCATCATCATCAGACTATACTGTCCACTGCTGGACAAAAGCCTCTCTCATATTTTGCCATTCTTTCCGGTCCTCTGCCATCAGCATCCAGTTGCTGTTGCTGTCCTGGTATATATATTTAATAGCTGTAGGGTATCGATGGTTTATACGGCATTCGACAAGTGCTTCTAATAGTTTCTGTTGGTCTATTGTGTCGAATGCCTTTTTAAAATCTACGAAAATCAGCCTATGCGGCTTGTTGTATTCTATGCACTTTTCGATAAGAGCTTTTATTGTGAGAAGGTGGTCGTTTGTTCCATATTTTGTTCTAAATTCTGCTTGTTCTTTTGAAAGGAAAAACTTGAGTTTGCTTGTTAAACGTGTGGTTAAAATCAATCTTCGTGTACAATTTGTACATGTGACTTAACAGGCTGATCGGTCTATAATTTTTAAGATCTGTATTATCTCCTTTTTTATGTATGATAATAATTTGTGCGTTTTCTCACTGAGATTCTTGTCTGGAAATAGTTTTAACTAACCCTCGAATTCTAAAGATCCTGACTAATATTTTTAAAAAGTTACGAACAAATTAAAAATGAGGGTTGAAATATCTCCCTAACATTTTTGCTGTTCAGTTTATTTGAGCCTTCCCATACAAAATGAATTCGATTCTCTCATTAGGCTTAGTTGCACTAGTTTCTTCTTTACCAGAAAATTTAAATTTCAAGTTTTCCTATTATTGCACATAGCAGCACATGTACTTAATATGGGACACTTGGGATCGAAGATAAACTTAGGATGACGTTTAGAATCTTATGCAGATAATTATAATTTATCAGATACGTTTGAAAGGCGATAATGAATTTTATTGGAAAATAAACTTAAAGTTCAACTTTATCAGAGTTACCTTTCAGAAACTTACAACTAACCACTAATTACACTTAGGTCAAAATAATGTTTATTCATATCATTCGGCTTCGTTTGAGGACTGTTTTTGGTTCATGCTGGTTAGTTTGGTTTAAAACAGTATTGAAGCAATTTTTCTAACGGACATAAATGGAATTATTCAAATACCAGTCGCGTTTCAACTAGACCAAAATATATAATGTGGATATTTTAGGCAAAGCGATGTTAACTCTAATATTCAGTTTTAATCTCGCGAACAAGATTGCACTATTTACATGGCACATATCGAGTGTTTTGCGCTCCGCAAACTAAGGCTAGAGCCGTTTATTCTAGTTTCGCCATTTATCTAGAATTTCGCCCCGAAAGACAAACAGAAAGCAATTTTCTCGTTAAGATAACAAATTGCATTTTGAAAATTTCTTAAGACCTCCGTGAAGTGATTTATGCTAGTGTTTACGTAAATAGTGAGTCGTTAGGATTTCTTTTCGGACGGACCCAGTTGCTTTTCCATATTTCCGGCGCGAATTCATTACAGGGTAGAGAGTGTTGTGTACAATTTTAATAAAATTTTCCCATATTAGTCTAACGACTTTCATTTGTTGCAAGCTGGTACCGTATAAACTACTTTTCAATTGAAACGGATGATGCTTATCATTATGTTCGATCTTATTACACCTATGGCGATTTCGGACACATCAATAATAGTGGTAAAAATTAGTCCATCAGTTGAATTTTAACTCGTCACTTTATTAGGAACAAGTCAAAATAATGCCAGAAGTAGAAGTTAGAATTAAACGTTAAGGTTTAAAAGAATGCAAAATCTATTAATTTTCGAAATATTCATTTTATTGATATGTTCAGGGTTCTTAAATGGGAATTCACCATTGCTTCTTCCATTACATTGCTGCCCAGCTTTTCCCCTTAACTAACAACGAGCGCCACTGAATATTTTAGGGGTAGATAAACTAATTCTTCTTCTAATTTCTGTGATTTATTGCAACGCCAACGGTCCAAAATTCGTAGATGCTCATTAAAGCTAAATTTTATCTACCTTTTCGTTTATTCATGTCCCTATTCTACTATTAAACGCCATTTTGTCAAAGTTTTTGATAAGTTCGTAGGCGTGGTGGTTGCTGTATTTACAATAAATTTCAATATAAGGGACCATATAAGAATGATAATATAATATATTGTATAGTAATGTTTCTTCTATTGCTGATAGTTCAAATGTAGCATTCTTGCTTCGTTGGGGCGATTCGCCCATTTGTTTATTATTATTATTATTAAATCCTTTATTTAGCAAATTGCTAGTTACAAAGTTTTAATAAATTTACTGTAAACTAATAAATAGACAAACGAAATACAAAAAGTACCAAAACTAATTAAAATATTAGCAAGAACCAAACATCTAAATTAAATGACACAATTAATCACAAAAGAACAACAATAGGCCTATACAAACATTTCACTGGGCCAATAAATCCGACTTTAATAGTCACTTAAAAGTAAAAATAGATGGATAATTTATTAAATGTGTCCAGTCCCCTGTGAAATACTGAATCATGCCCAACGTTTTCATTCTTTGGAGGAATGAAAAAGTGATTCTGCTGCCTGGTATTGTATCTATGAACTTCATTGTTATACAATAACTCATTGGAGAGGTCCATGACCAATCCTCATTTTAAAAATAAAAATTTATAACATGCGCTAGAACAGGAAACCACTGTAAACACTCGAACATCAATTACTATATTACTTACTATACTGCAAGAGAGAATAAATTCTCACTGCTATATTTTTCAGTTTTTGCAATTTAAACATTTCATTTTGATTTAACAAGCAAATAATTTAGAAACAATAATTAAAATGCATCAAAATCAATGTGTTACAGACAATCAGTTTCAACCATATCAATAAGTATTTAATTTAATACAATATAAGATAACTCTATAACAACCACAATACAATACAATACTAATTTTAAAATATTACAACACAGAAAAAAATAAAAATTAAATCCAAAAGTGCCTCACTCTCCCCGTAAGTATACCCTCAATCTACCGTTAAATATATTGAGGCTTTGTGAAGTTCTGAGGCTATGTGAAAGGCCATTAAAATCAAGTAAGCCCTTATGGTACAGTGATTTTTCATCACTTTTTTATTTTTTTGTGGTGACATAAAACTTTTTCAAAAGTTACGAGTTTTTGACTAAGATAGTTGGGAGCTAAGCCATTCTTAATTTTTTATATAAATGCCATTACCTGAAATTTTACAAACTTTTCAACTGAGAGCCAGTTTAATTTCTCTAACATAGGTACTTCTTATTGATGTATCTCTCCTCTCTCTTAATATAATACGCATTGCTCTGTTCTGAAGTTTTTGTAATCTGTTAATCTCATTCTTGTTAGCTGCATATAATATAGTAGAGCTATAAACTAAATGCGGTAAAACCAAACTGTTAAAAATAGTAATTTTAGACCACTAAGTGAGAGATGCTGATATCCTTGCAAGAAAATTTATATTTTTAGTAATTTTATCGATGACAAGAAGAATATGTTCTTTAAAAATAAGGTGCTTATCAATAAGAAAACCAAGATATCGCATTTGATCAACTTTAACAATAGTACTATTAGATATTTTTATCTATAAGTTGCATAAATTAAATTCCTCTTGATATCTATCTCTACCTATAAGCATAGGTTTAGTTTTCTGAACATTTAATTTAAATAAATTTTGATTAAACCATCCATGTAAATTATCTAAGTCTAGGTTAACTGTATGTATTAAATTGTCTAAATCTTTTGAATGAAGATATAACAAAGTATCATCCGCAAATAGATGTATAAAATATGTTTTAACCACCTTGGCAATGTCATTAATATATAATAAAACAAAAGCGGGCCAAGAGTACTACCCTGTGATACACCATACTCAATAAATACCTTGGATGAAGTTGCATTATTAAATTTTGTTACCTTACTTCTATTTTCTAAGTAATTCCTACAGAATGTTAAAGCACCTTGTGTTACACCATAGTTTTCTAGCTTATCTATAAACTTTTTCCTATTCAGGGTTTCAAACGCCTGCTTCAAATCCAAAAATACAGCCACAATAGCATAGTCGTCACCCAACAAAAATTTTCAGTAATACAATATATTTTGAAAGGCCGTCTCACAACTATGATTTTTTCTGATTGATTTATCATTAAAATATTATTTTCCTGTACATATTCCATTAATTGCTGATATACGATCCTTTCTAATAATTTTTCTATAGTAGCTAACATATTTATTGAGCGTAAGTCAGTGGCTTCCACTGAACCTTTTATTTTTTGTATAGGTACAGCTGTTGACACCTTTAATAGTGATGGAATTTGGCCGGTTTCCAATGATGTATTGACTATGTTAAGAAGAGGCTTTTTATATACTGAAAAGTTTTTTTTAAGAATTCCGCTGTTATGTCATCAGGGCTCCCTTTATCTGGTAATGCAAAAACAACATTTTCTAGTTCTTCTGTTTAACAATATCGTTTATGTATTAGTGCCCTCCAGACAGAGAGACAGAGGTCACACAAGGGCATACCTTAAGCCAACGTAAACATTTAGTATCAAATAAGTTTCGTTAGCTGGTAAGTTTGTGTCTACAACCAGCTTGTCGCCGATGATAGCTTTATTTAAGGTATGCACTAAAATAACCTCATGATTTTTTTAAATTATATAAAATATATACGTTATATGGGATAGTAGACCCTAATTCGAATACATTCCATATTTTTTCCTTGGACCAACTAGTTTTCCTTAATTCGATTGGTACCATCTGTTTTTGCCTTTTTATTATACGTTGGATTTTGGGGGAAAGTGAGAATCATTCAAATATTATAACGATTTTATGATACAAAATTGATATTAAATGTTCCTAATATCGGTGCAAGAAGCCATATTTTTAAGTCGGAAATGAATTTTTAAGATACATTTGGAAAAGTAGCCTTTTCCAAATGTCATATTTGACAAAAATCTGAACATGTTGACTACCAACTAACTCAAACTAACTGAAGTTAACCGAAATTATGTCGTCCTCGTATTGGCTTATGAGGCACGATACTAAACCAAACTAACCCAAACTAACCAAAGCTAACCGAAATGATTTAGTCCAGGCTTGCGTGGAGACAGGCTTGCGCTTCGCGAGTTTTAATATTTAAATGATCCTCACTTTTTTTTTGCAAGTAGGAAACGGCGAGGAGGAAAGATACCGATGGACTCTTTACTTAAAGATGTTTAGACTGTAGCCAACAGGGAACAAATCCAGATACGGAGTTCCAGATGCTCGTCACACGCCAGAAGTTTTTGTTAGAGGCTGGTTCTGGTGTGCTCTGTTGAAGAGCATATGGATGAGAGCTTCTAGCTCGGCGTGTGGAACGAACAAAGCTAGCACTGGAGGGAATCAGAGTTGTCAGTTCGGTCGAACACCGTCCGTGATAATATCGGTAAAAAAGGGAGAGATCAGCCACCATCCGCCTATGTGCCAACGTGTGAAGGGAACGAGTCAGTGTTTCGTCGTTAATAAGTCTAACAGCTCGGTTCTGGATGTAGTCTAAGAGCGCTAGAGTATGTTTGAGACCAGAACTCCAAATGTGAGAGCAATACTCCAGAGTAGGTTTGATTTGCGCTTCATAGAATGTTAGCAGCTGATGGGAGCTGAAGTATTTTTTGGCACGGAAAAGTTCACCCAGATTTTGAGAGGCACACTTGGCGAGACCTCGGACCTGCTCATCCCATGAAAGGAATGGAGAAAGGATATCCCCCTCCATGATGATGTCAAGAAAGTTTCTCTTAGTTTTTCTCCGAGAGAACACAGCAGTCTGTGTCTTTTTGGCGTTGAACGTTACAAGATTGTTGGATCCCCATTCAAGAATTGTATTTAAGTGTCGATTGATTGAGTCAGTCTGTTGTCTTCTTAGTTGTCCCAGAGTGGCCGATGATAATCGTTTGTCAGAAGAAAAGGATGACACAAGACTGCTATCGTCTGCATAGCTGTAAATGTGGTTTTCAGTAAGCTCTAGTAGGTCATTTATGTGCAGTAGGCACAAAGTTGGAGACAAAACCGAACCTTACGGAACACCAGCATTGATGGCAAATGCCTCGGACGAGACACCATCGATAGCGACCTGAATACTCCTTTTATCAAAAAAACTAGACAATAGTGTATGTAGAGCCGGTTGAAGGCCATAAGCTGAGAGTTTGTCCAGGTGTGATTAATGCCACACCCAGTCGAAGGCTTTAGAGATGTCAAGAGCAAAGACTCGGGACCCTCCGCGTTTTTCCAGGTTCGAATTCCAGATGTGCGTTACATAGGACATCAGATCTCCTGTTGAGCGCTTCGCTCTAAACCCATACTGTATATCAGATATTATGTTGTTCTGTTCAAGATATTTTAGGATCTCGGTGTTAATGACTTTTTCCATTACCTTGGCCACTACTGGGGTTAAAGATATTGGACAGTAGTTACTGGCAATACCTTTCTTTCCTTTCTTAGGTACAGGTTGTACTCTATCACGCTTCCAGAGGGCTTGGAAAATACCTCTATTGTAGTATAAGGTATATAGTTTGGTTAGAATAGGTGTGAGCTCCAGTGTGCGTTGCTTGAGAACAATGGGGGGATTTCCATCCAGTCCAGCGGGCTTTGAGCAGTCAAGATGACGAAGTAACCTTCTTATCTTTTTTTGCTTGAAAACGATTTCTAGCATTGTTGTGGCGATCCTAGGCAACATTGGTGGAATATTTCCTTGTGCATCAAGGGTGGAATTTCATGCAAACGTTGAGGCAAACAAGTCTGCCTTTTCACTGCAACGGAATTGTCTTCGCGCAATAGTGGTGGAAAACTTGAAGATGAAAAGTTTTTCTCAATGGCCTTTGCAAATCCCCAAATTGATTTTGAGCCGTTCGGACAGTTCAAAAACTTCTTGCAGACTCTCTGATCAAAATCAGCTTTGTATTGATCAATAATTAGTTTGCAGCTATTTCGTGCATCCAGAAAAGCTCGGCGCGAAACAACCGAAGGGTTGTTGCGCCATTTGCGATAAGTTTGTTTCTTTATGGAAACCGCCTGTGTACACATTTTGTTGAACCATGATTTTCCAGAATATGATCGTTTTTTAGAGTGATGTAATGTTTATCCTAAAAGAGTTTGGGGATGTTGTCAGGAACAAATCCAGTAGGTAAACCTGATGGTTTCCAATGTCCGGTATCCGTGTTGACTCGTCCACAAGTTGAGCCAGGCCGCAGGTGATTTCAAAATCGACTAAATAGTTCTCCGTGTTCATTGGTTATGAACGTTTTCTTCTGGGAGTTGCCTGAACAATTATTTACGATTTTCACAGATCGGATCATCAGATGAAAGGGTGAGAAATTTTTATACTTATATATTTAATTACTGGTTAACTTAGGCGAGGTTAGTCAGCCTTTGAACCTCAATCTTTTCTTTTTCATTATTTTGCAAAAATAATTTAAATTTTATTGATTCCAGTACTTTCTTTGACTTAAAACAAGTTTAAAATTTTGTTGACTATTTTAGTAACGCTTTGAATCGTACCATGTTTTATTCCACGTTTTTTATTATTTTCCTACATAGTATAACTAGAATATAGCTAGATCGTACCCCGTCCTAGAAGACTTTAAAGTGTGAATAGAATATGATCATGGGCTGGTAATTTTAGTACCTGATCATTTAGTGTCTATCATTATTTGCTTTACCTGTTTTATAATTGGTAATTATTACTAGTTTGGGTCTATTTTACTTGCTTTTTAACTGGTGGTTTATCTCACTTGTTTCATGACAGGTAATTATTTTTGCGTATACCGTAATAGGTAAACATTTTAGTTTCATGAGTTTTGGGTTAATCGAAATATCGTTTTGCATAAACAACAGCAAATCTCTCTTTCAGTTTTTGTAATTTTAATTTGTATGAACATATTTTCTTTCCCTTACTTCAGCGGTAGGCTTACTTTGTATCTAAATTTACAGCTTTCGTTCTTCAGGTATTGCTTCAAGCAGAGTAAATTATTTCAAGTAAAACTGCAAGTAGAATTGATCACCAATTGTTTTTTTAATTTAGTAACACAGAGTTTCGTGTAATTATTTTATTTAGTTAAGGACAATTGTTTTAACAAACCAATCTACCATCTTATGATAATAAACCAATTTTCTATGCCCCTCTCTAAATTGTTTTCCTTAGTAATATTTTTTTAAAAAGGGAAGTATTATTGATTCGAATTATTTGTGCTAAATAATTAAATGGTTTTGATTTGTCAATACTTTGGACTGATTTGCTTTTTGATTTTGTTATTTTTTTATGTGTTTCTGGTATATTTTTCTGTTACGAAGCCTAAGCCAAAACGAGTTCCATATTACATCTTGGGAATTTTCTGACTTGTGCCGTCTACAAGTTGGTGGCGCCCTTATATAAATAAAGCCCCTCCTACTCTTCGGAATTTGAGCTAAGGCCTAATTTGGACGCTTCGACGACAGACATTCTGGCTATGCATTATTAATTGTAAATTTTTTAAACTATAACTTTTTACTTTTTCTTTTAACTTTGTTCAACTCTAAGCTTCTTCTAATCTGAAGATAATTAAAATCATGGCATTTTTTTTAAAATATCAAAAAGGTCTTATTTCTCAATTAGAAAATTATTTTCCCATGTCCAAAAATTAAGAGGTTGAGATTAGTAGCATTTAAAAAAAATCTAAACCTATTATTTTGCTTCAAGCTGAATTTTGTCCCTAAAAGAGCGGAAGTGAAAAGCTTATTTACATCACAAATTATTTTATTTAATTTATCAGAAAATTCGCTTCTTAAATCACTCAGTAAGTTAAGGTGTACTAATTTAATGCAAAATATTGAACTTCCTCCGCTGATCAAAGAAAATATATCAGTGATAATATCTGAATGTGCATCTGTAAACATATAAAAAAAATTGCTATTGCATTTCATCATGGAAAAATGAAATCGTTCCGGGAGGCAACTGAGAAATCGAATTGGATACTATGTAACGGTCAGGAAAAATGACCACATACTTCATTACTAATCAAAGGTTAATTTTCTGCTTCAATTTGTTGTTTACATTCCAATTAGTGTACCTTCTATATTTTGTCAAGAATGATTTTGTTTCGATGACATGCTTGTCAACACCTAACTTTGTCTAGTATTTTTGCACTTGAATAAATTCGTTTATAATTATATTTATAAAATATGTAATTTCAATATTTCTAGATCTCTTTCTTGGAGCAAGAGTATTCATTATTGGCCAAATTCCCAAGCAGTCTGTTCTTGTTTTCTTTATTGATTTTAGTCTTTAGCAATATTTTTTTCTTTCATTGCTTTGAAATTTAGAACTTCTATTAGTTTTTTCGAGTTTCGAGACTTACCTAGAAGAAACGTGGATAACTACAACTTTTCAAAATGTAAAAATGGATGGAAACAACTATGTAACAAGCCTGCCTGCTACAACGCATATTCGAACGATTAACCTTGACTTGACTGCTTGGTGGAAAAGTAACTATGACCATATGCTAACATAAAATGCCATATTATTGGGGTATTCGTTGGTTTTCTTTTATGTAACATTAATTTTCTTCATTAAGTTTCTTTGAAAGATTAAATTTCAGGAATCGAATTGTCATCTGGACTTGACATTTTGACATTCAACGAATTAGGAACGTGTGTTCCGATCAGCTAAGTTATCGATCTATGATTGACAAATATATGCCTTGCATATCTTCGCAGGCTGATATATTTTTTAGTAGCTGTTCTTATCTTGATAATAAATTGTTTCTAACTGTCATTTTTATTTATTTATTTTATTATTGAATTTAGAAAAATGGACTCGCTCTTACATTTGGCCTTCTTTTGTTTGATTGTATTTCCTTTACAGATTTATATTTATATATTGCATGTCTGTGTTTTTAATTCATTAATCTGTTAGGCATTGTACACATATTGATATTCTACAACTTTGTTATTATCTTGACCTTAACTAAAGAGATCATTTAAAATAAGGTGTCATTCTTATGTTTCAAATACGACGTTTAACCATGGAGGCCCTCACCACCAATTTAAGTTTGTTTGGGTTAGTTTGTTGAATAATAATGTATATTTTTATTTAATTTTTTAGAAGCTTCGAACTCCCAAAACCAATCAAGTATCATACTTAGCGGTTAGAGGAATAAGCATGGATGTTGAGACTCTGAAATTTATTTTACATGATCTAAGTGAGGAAGAAAAATACTTTTAAACGTTTTAGTTTGTTCAAAACTCTCGAAAACGAGAAAACATTTAGTAACCTCCTAAAGGGCTATTATTGGCTACTACATCTGCAAATTTGCTCCCATTCGTATCGCTTACGGTTTGGGAGATCTCAATGATGAGAAGCGAAATTGTGACACTCAGTACATTTCTCTTATTATCAGTGTGATGCCTTTAGATTCACTTTTGCGTCTTTTGCAACTTTATGCTTATATATCGCATACCTCTTATTTGTTTTAAAAGTTTTATTTGTATTTATTTTCATATTATTTTGTCTCTGTTCGCTTCAGCTTTGTACTTATATTTTTTATATATTGTGTAATGGCAGTTTATGTTGTTCATGCTGCTTTCCTTTTATAAGTTTACACTTATCTGCGGCACAGATAACTAGTGCGGGATATTTAACTGATGGTTTTTTTTTTATATATTTTTATCAATAATTAGTTATTCTTTACTCTTTATTAATAAAATTTCGTCATATTTAATTGCTTTGATTTTCATTTCTGTTTATTTTGTTTTGTTTCTATTCGCTTTTTTGTCTTTTACAGCTATTTACTTACATTTTGCAGGTGCGTGCAACAGTCTGTGACAGATATCTAATTATAAATGTTTCAATCAAAACAATTTTGAATGGATTTTGATGTTTTATGTTTAAGTGTTCAGTTTTACATATTTCATGCATTTTTATATTTAGTTCGGTTTTACTTCTTTTACACCTTCATATGAATGTGTCTTTCATTCACGGTAACTATTTATATATTAAGTTTTTTATAGGTATGGACCTTATTATTTTAACCCATTTTTATTGCTATTTTGTTGTCCTTTTCTATATTATACTTATATTTTGCATACGTCTTTCTATAACTTCTAGCAGGGTTCTAATAGGTTTTGTATACTTATGTTATTTTCAGTTTTATTCGTCTTTTCCCTTTTACAAATTTATATGCATATGTATGCCACATTCACGATAGTTATCTGTTTGATGTCTTATGTGAATTTAATTGTATTGTTCTTCACCTATTTTTAATGTTTATAATCACTTTTTTGTATTTATATCTTCCCTAATGCCTTTTTAATCCATAGCAGTTATCTATTAAGTTTTTTGAATGATATTTTCATAATTTTTGTTTGTATTCGTCTTTCGACTTAAGTTGTATACTTATTTTTTCCAAATTATATGTGCTACATTCGTGGTAGTTATATGTTAGACATTTAATGAATATATATAAATAATATGAAATTTTGGCTGGGTTTTGTTACATTGAATTGGTCCGTTTTGTATTTTTGCTTATTTTCTTATGTTTCTATTAGTTTTATCCTGTTCACAGCTTTATTCATTGATTTTAGAGATGTGTATCTTTTATTCGCAGTAGATATTGTGAACTTCTAAAATGCATAAACCTACTAAGTATATCACTCTGTCCTAAGGTTGAACTTGAACTTGAAAAATGTTATATAAACATTCAAAGTTAATTATAAACAACTAGAGCGTTCGACGGGCGCGATTTTAGTTCTTAATGATGCAACCATCAGCATTTTGTAGAATATAAATACGCAGGCAAACGCCAAATTCATGAGGCTTTTGGGTCTCCCTCAACTCCGCTCATCTAGCTGGGTACAGCGCACAGTTGCGTACACTTCTAGTTGCTCTATCCCACAAGCTCAATACATGAGAACACCTGTACATAGGTACAGGGTGATCAGATCCTCACCTCACCTGGATGTACATGCACATAGGTACACGGCACACGGGAGATTCTAAAAGGTAGTGAGAGTCGAATCTACGAGTAAAGTATCACAATGTCCAGTAAGGGGATTTTTGGGGATTTTTAAAAGTAGTGCAAGTGCCTTAGAAATCTGTGATAAACTTAAATTAAAACTATTCCGTTAATGAGAAACACTAAAAGACTTACCATATAAATATTAAAACAAATACATAAATAAAAGACAACCCAGCTCACATAGACTTTATTAATAAAACAGTGACCAAGGGCCTAGAAACATTTTGAACTAAGCCTCCTTCGAGAAGACATGCATTTAGTATTAATTGGGTATAGTGTTTATAATTCATTTATGAACAAAATACGCATTTATTATTGCTCGAGTGCAGTCTAACCATTGTTAAGTTTGTTTGTAAATAAACTTGTTTTTGTTTTTATCAACGTGTCTCCTTTATCATTTCTTCTCAACCTGACGTAGAGCGATTCCATATCTGACCTACTCTCCTGCACGCTAAGTAAAAAAAAAAACAATTCGTGACAGTGTGTTTTCAGGCTTTCAATTGATATTTTGCTCATCGTTTTTGTAATGGCTTTCTAACTTTATATTTTTACATATGTGTCCATGCGGGACGTTGTAGTTATCTATTTAATTTGTTATGGTTATTTTTCTTATTAACGAAATTTTGATATATTTGTTTTGTATTTGAGTTTATACTTTCTCTCTTTTCTTATATTTTCGAGCTTTATACTTAAATTTAACACATATCTCCTGTTTAATCACGATGGGTTAGTACTTTCCTGATTCTTTTATTTGGGTTTATTCGTATAAATCTTCTCTGTCTTTCATGAATTTACCCTGTATTTTCTCTATGTGTACTATATTTGAAATAGTTATTTCTAAGATGTCAAAGTTATTTTCCTTATCAATATTTTTGTGTATTTGAATTGTTTTGTTTCTTATTTCTGTTCGATCTGCTTTTCTTCCACTCGCTTATTTCTTAACAACAACCACAAGCAACTTTATGATAATATGATAAATTATGTTTTAATTTTGCATTTGTGTGTCACATTCGCTGTAGATATTTATCTGTTACATTTATTGTATACATGTTTTTTATTAAATTTAAACGTATTTATTTTCTTGTTTTATGTTTTTGTTTATTTCACTTTTATTATCTTCATGTTTTATCTCTTACAACTTATATTTTGCCTATATCTGCCTATCATGCACAATAGATGGGTTAGTTGGCCTTTTGAAATATTCTACTCATATGATGTAAGTGTATATCACATTCGTGGTAGTTATCTGCTTAATCTTCTAGGAATATTCCTATTTATGAAATGTTGTGTTGTTTTCTATTAAGTTTGTCTTATTTATACTTCGCTTCACTTGTGCTTTATAGCTATACACTTCTATATTGCATATGTATCTTTCACTCACAGCAGTTAACTATTAAATTTGTATGGATATTTCCTAAATCTATTATTTTTATTTGTTTTTTATGATTTTTGAAGGTTTACAGTTATATTTTAAATAAATATGTCTTTCATCCGCAACATATTTTCCTTATTATTTTGTTTTGCTTGTGGCCTTTTTATGACTTTTACAACGCTCTCCACGGTTGTTAATCCTTTAATAATTTATAGATAAAAAAATTTGATATATTTAATCAATTTGTTTTTTATGAGGTTTTTCTTTTATTAGCTGTTTCGCATTTTATAGCTTTATTCGTATATATAAATTCCTTACGATTTTATTCCGGTTTGTTTATATTCGCTCGTTTTGTCTCTTACAAACATAGATCGTATTTTGCATATAATTTTGTTTTTTTGTAGATATTTTTCCTTATTATAGCTCTCTACTTTCGCTGTGCATATATGTGATTTTGCGAAAGTTATCTGTTTTGTATATTTTATGTGATTGGATTTTTAGATATTTATTAGCTTTGCTGCCTCTGTATTAGTTATTGTCTTTTTAGCTTAATAATTGTATTTTGCTTATGGTTAAAACATTTTTGTAATTTTGAACTTCCTATAATGGACGTTTGTAGGTACAAACACAATTAAATGCAATTCTGGTCTATTCAACAAAAATATTTCTTGCTTTGTCCAAAACGACGTCCACAAAAGGTCGCCGTTAGCCGAAACAAAAGCGATCGTAATTCGTGGGCGTCACACAATAGGCCAGTATTATACCGGCGGCGGCGCTTTCGCGGTTTCGCGAAATTACTTTTACCGAAGACAAACAGCGAAACGCGAAACGTCGAATAATTACCCGTTCTTCATCCTGAACTGAACAAAAGACAAGTTTTAGATTTAAACGGACTGTTTGGGGGAGGAGATGAGGGGATTCAGAAATATTTTTCCGTGTCTGTTAGCCGATGAAATTCATTAGCGGTTCATTAATATTTTGACTAACGTTTGTGTGCTTAGTGCGTTACATATTTTCAAAAGTCATAAACGACAACACCATTTTGTAATTGGCACGGTCAAAAGCTCCTCAGTTTCCTCAAGTTTTTATAATGTTTGCAATAAAGTAGAAATAGTTAGTTAAAATCGTCCGTGTAAAATCCGGGTACGACTCTGAAAGTAATAATTCAGGAAAGTAATAAGAATTTCCTTTGAGCCGTCGAAACAAAGGAGTCCATCTTCCAGCTTAGGTAGACATTAAAGAGGCAAGAACTTTAACGAATGAATTCCCAGGTTTTGAGCATGCCATTCAAACAAGCTTTGACGATTTTAATGCGAACGACTTGCGATTTTCGAATGGTAAAAGCGAAGCATTCATTTTGGGCTCTGTGGACGACAACTTGCAATATGAATATGAAACGTGCTACAATAATATAAAAGATTTTTAGAAATTTAGTAGAAATATATAGGAATTTATAACGATACGCGATTTCCAGTGAATAGAGCTAGATAGGTTGAACTCAATCTTTAATATTGCTGCCAGGAGGTGTGTCGCCCACCATCAAGAACCTGGTAAAAATTTCTATCGTCTTCAACGTGCTGATTTAAAGGCTCTTAACATCTAATATTTGCAGATAGATATCGTCGTTCAATCAAAGTCGTCGTCACGTATTTCCTGAATCGTTATTTAACGGATCACTCACCAAGTAGATTGTAGATTGCTAGGGAGTCGTTTCGGCTACTTTCAGCCGTCCGGTAATGCTACCTTTACAGATATTTTGTGCATAACTTTACAACTTAATTTGTGTCCAAGAGACGTAGGCTTCTTCCAAACGAAATTATTTTCTTGGGAGGTAGTTGACTCATTTCTTGAGGTGATAGCTGTACTCCTTCAAGGTACTTGAGCGTTTTGCAGAGTTGGACATTGGCAGAGTAGATGTTCTGCGGTTCCAGGTGCATTATTGCAAAATGTGCATTGGTCATCTTCTGCTTTGCCTATTGCATTTAGGTGGTATTTTACCGGGCAGTGTCCAGTGAGCAGGCCGGCGGTAGTTCTAATATTTGCTCTGTTCATGTCTAAGTGCTGTCCTGCTCCTTTCGCAGAGATGGTGTAAAACCTTTTCGCTTGTCTTAGTCCTGGAGTATTTCTCCAGGAGGATGAGAGTTAGTCTTTTTCCCATTTGTTTAGTTCTTCGGTGATGTGGCTCTTCATAAGGCCACAGTAGAGCTCTGGACCATAATATGGTGTTCCAGCTCCTTCTTTCGCAAGGCAGTCTGCTTTTTCGTTGCCCTCTATGTCTCTATGGTCAGGAACTCACATTAAAGATCACTCACCATACCGAAAATACAATGTCATCTAGATCATCCTAATTTTGATAATAAGTATAACTGTCTTTAAATTGGGAATATTCATTTACATATTCATGATAAGTGACAAAACTAAGTCCATTTTTTTTTAAAAATTAGGATTTTTCTGAAAATTTGAATTTCCTTGAATTACTGATGGATGTGATTGGAAATTATTTTAAGGTATAAAATGTGAGTTATTTTGTTCGT
The DNA here is from genome assembly GCA_016904865.1 of Pissodes strobi. Lineage (NCBI taxonomy): Eukaryota > Metazoa > Arthropoda > Insecta > Coleoptera > Curculionidae > Pissodes > Pissodes strobi. The sequence continues at coordinate 123,421 of MU185097.1, forward strand.
TAAAGCCACGAGACTCTAACTGGAGAATATAATAACCCACTTGAATATTCAGAAAAAGAGATTTCTAATAATCAATCACTGGATAGAACTCCTAAACAAATAGTAACATTTTTTGGCAAAATAAAACTCCATTATATAAATTTGAGCTTGTTAAGAAAATTTTAATTTCGAAATAAATCGAATCAATATCGTTAATAACAAAATGATCACAAATTTGCAAATATTTTAGTATTCTTCTTAATTAATTTGATTTATCCACAACATATCACGTTGAAAACAATATAGAAATACAGATAAATAAAGCTTTCTCCTATATTTTTGGAGATAAAGAAATAAAATCAGCTATTTGTCAGAAAATAACTGTTTCAGATTCGATCTTGGTCGATTTTCTAAACAAACAGAGATGTGCTCGTAGGCACTTTAATTTACCATAGGGCTAGTTCTAAAGTCATTTTTTAAATAAAACACAAAGCTTTAGCATTATATGAATATTTTAATAAGTTATTTTACCTGAAAATAACTAGAAGCTCATAAATAAACAACATATAAACATTAAATGGTTGTACGTAGTCAGTGCTACGATATGAACAATATCAGTCGAGGCAAAGTTTCGACCTTGAAGAATATGACATAACTAAAACTCTTAAAAACTAAAGCAATGCATAAACAGTTGTAATAATATACTAATATATGGTTATAAACATATGTCTGTTTAGAATTCCTGCGGAACAGCTACGTATCAGCTCGGTTAGCTGATCTAACTCTGATATGATAAACAATAATATACAAGCAATAATAACAGGATAAATATTACCTTAACGTCCAGCTATAAGCTAATATGTACACTATGTTCACCATTGACGAGAAACGTTCAATGTTCAGCAGTTTATCTTCCAACACTGGGGGAAAGTCACTTTAAAAAACACTTGCTAGGTCTCTTGCTAGCTTCCATATACAATATAGTTTAATTTCTTGCAAATAGGAATGACTGAAATGGTGTATGTTCAGATGGTATGCAGTTAGTGCATATGGCATGACATGAATGCCTTGTGAATGCGGCTTCTTGGTACACGCATGAATGATTACTAAATATGCTATGCAGGTAGCATAAGTAAGCTGAAATCCGCATAGGGGACCCCTTTGTCTCCGCTCCTTTTGGCGGGATAATCGGACATAGAAAGAGCAATAATGTAAATATAAAGATATTGTGTAAAAACTTAGCATTACCGGTTGTCTAAAGTAATATTATGAATTTTAATACAAATTCGGTTAAAATCTAACTAGTTTTCATGAAATCGATTATTAAAGATCGGAATTTTAGTTACTCCCTAAAAAATCCTAAACCTTACTAACCATAATGCTAGGAAATTTTAGATCGGGTGAAGTGGCTATCCTGGAGGATGCGCCGTGATTGGTCGTAGGCCTTTCGAGGACGCTTTATTTTTAGCTATCTAGACTACCTGCTGCAGTGGATAAACGTTGTAACCAAGAGATGGCGTTAGTAGTATGTCATGGATTTTAATTTATTTGGAATGCGAGGATAGTGGCGTGGAACGTTAAATTGTACAAAAGTAAATCCTTAGATTTGAAACAAAACCACCTGATCATTATGAAATTTCGCATCATAATCATGGAAAAACTAATTTACAGCGTGGTATTAATGAGACTAATACGTATCAAAGGAAATCAAATTGGCAAGGTCTAATTAAAGACTCTTATTAAAAATTGTGAAATCAGCCAATGGTAAAACCTGATTTCAATGTTTATCTTGTGGCAGAATCGGATATTTTAAAAATTAATGTCTTGCGAAAAAACGGCCACATAATTTCCAAACACAAAATAATTTCCAAAGATCGCCATTTTGCTAAAATCAATCTTTTCAATCAAATAAGTTTAACGAACGGAATAAATCACAATTTATTCCTCGACAAAATAATTTCCAATCACGTCATTACAGGAAATTCTAATTTTCAGAGTAATTCTAATTATCAGAAAAATCCGATTTTTTCTTAAAATAGTATTATATATATTATTATTATTATTATTATTATTATAATGATTATGTAAATGAATGTTTCCTATTTAAAGCCAATTATACTAATTATCAAAATTATTGGTTATAGCCAATCTGAATATATGATCAAGAAAATTGCCAGGAGTTTCTTATGTTTTTAAGTCAAAACTACCCACCGGACATGATCAATACTTTTCCGCAAATAGAGAGTCTAGTCCAACCTTCGCTAGAAACAGAAAACCAAATTCAAACTGTATCCCAAGTAGAAAACCTATTACAGAATCATAATCTAGATGACATCAAGTCCGACTCCGAACTTCCCGGAACAAATGGTTATTATTTAACCCCTTCCCTTACGGTTAATTGCATACATTTATTTTATATTAAAGACGTAACTAATACGTTTAAGCTACTTAATGACACTGAAGCTGGTATATCAATATCCAAAGAAAATGCCGTAAAAAAATTTAAACAAGGATTCCGGCGAAAATGTATCTATTCAAAGTATCACTAATAAAAAACTACTCATTACCGAATCAACATTTATACCTCTTAACACCGCGGACTATTATAAGATATTTATTTATAATTTAGATGGTGATTTTGACGGAATTTTAGCTTTTAATTTCTTAGAACATTATCAATGTACGGTCGATTTTAATATCAAATTTTAAAAGTCTACCACTCTATAAAGTAAATGACGGCATTAAACAAAAAGATGAAGACTGCAATAAAAATGCTTTAAATACAATCTCTATAGATGGCAAGACCGAAGAATGTTCTTTAATTAATACAGATTTTTTTTAATGTCAGTGGCACACACACTAAAGGGAGATCCTATGGCGCTCGACGAGCGGTGTGTGCGCGAAGATGTTGATTGACACGGTTCTTGAACAGGATGTAATCAGGGGGGAAACAGATGTCCTGGGAGTAAGCTCCACAGTGGTGCAGTGCACCAGACAAAGGAGTTCTTGTAAAGCGATGTTCTAGGTGTTTCCAGTTGTATAACGAACTGGTGCATCTTATCTTTTCTCACTATCAAGTTCCGTATTGTTGTACCTGAATATGGAATTAAATCAAAAAAGTAATAGTCCGGGGTTAGACGCCACCAAGTTTACTTTTGTTGCAAGCCCTATCGATGTTTATTCGGACACAGTAAAAAAAAACTTGGAGATAAAGGAACTAAGTTCAAATTCAAATTAAGTAAATAATTACCTGACGAAGTCTACGCTACCTGCTCGGTTACCATTCAAAATCTATATTCTCAAATTCACCCTGAATAATACCAAGCATGTGAGGTCAATATTTTATTTTAAAATAGAAAAATAGAGCAAGCTCCTCTAGCCTATTAAGTAAATTACTATTTACAGTTATTGACTACTAGACACACCCTCTTGTCAACCTGACAGCCTAAATCGAAAGTTTGAAAGGTGTCAAGCGAAAAGGTAATAAACAATACAGAAAATTCCAACCTCTTGTCAACCTGTCAGTCTAATTTAAAATTTGAGAGGTGTCAAATAAAAGGTTATAAAATTTTGAAAGTTCACTTCTTCGAAACGCTCTGCTGCAACCTGCAACCTAGACGGTGATAGAAATACCGAATGTATCACATAAACTATATTAAGTTAATTTAACTCGGTTAGTATAGCCTTTCCAAAAGCCCGAGTTGCAAGTTTCAACCAGAGAACGTATTCCTCAAAAAACAATGTTATGATCTATTGTCAAATACAAATTAAAGAAAAACTGGCAATAAAATTAATAAACTTCCTCGTATATAATATGTACTAGAGATTATCCATAAATCTAGCACCCGCAAGAAGTAAATAATGTTTCTAGGCCGGCGTAGTAGCACTTCACAAAAGGTATTTAATACATATACTCTAGTGGATTATGATGTGTGCTATTACTTACTAAAGAAATTAATAAAGCGTTTTAGGAAAATTTTTGGGTACGAAATTCTGTTTAAATTTAATAGTCTCTGCAAAGTAGTAAATATTTCTGGCACAATAGTGCTGTCTAAACGTGATAGTATGTATAAAATTAGACATATCTTGAGGAACGAACTCCTGTAAGTTATATCCGAGAATTAGCCATCATCCTTATCTGTATGTCAAACAGTCCAGATTAATCAGGTTCCAGGTAATAGTGGCTCTTCCTACATGGAAACAGCCATAGAACCCCGCAACAAAGCGCTACCGGAATTCCGCTGTAGAATTCAGCTACTAAAATCCAGTTCCAAAATCCTAAAAGCGTAAATTAATCCATAACAACAACATAACATGAAATTTACAAAAATGCCAAAACTCTGCCCCAAAAATCTACTTGAAATTCTACATTCAAAACAAATTAAAACAGCTCACCCATAACTAGGGGTTTACCAAAACCTTCCTGGGTATCTTGAAAGGATCAACGGCCTATATTGCCATTACAGCGGTTGCTAGAAATTTCTTCACACGCAACTGACCTTCACTCGAGAGTCTGAAACGACTTCCAGTCTACTTCATTTACGAAATAAAATACTACTCGAGGACTACCTCTCAACTCAAGGAATTTTCTTTGGCTAATGAATAAACAAAAGCCTTTCAAAATCAACAACAACAGTTTTCTTCTGTTTTCTCTCCTCCTACTGGATCAAATAGCATAATGATGTCAGGGCCCGCCTTATTGACCCTCTTGGTAAACGTGGCTGCTTGGGTCTTTGCTGCATTGAACTGGATCAAATTTATGTCGCTCCAAGTTTGAACTTTCTTGTTAAAAGCCTTGATTAATTGCTGTAATCTGCTCCTGTCTGCGGTGATAAGTCTCAGTCGCTGGTAAGGGTTTTTCTGCTCTAAATTGGGAGACAAGGGTACTGTCATCTGCAAAGCTCTAAGCAGGATTCTTCGTTTCGGTCAGCAGGTCACTAATATAGATGAGGATCAGAGTTGGTGAAAGTATGTGTCCTGAGGCACGCCCGCGTTAATAGTAAATGTGTCTGAGATGTGTCCATCAATTGTAACTTGGAGATGCTTTAGAATCTGGACGAGAAATAGAAAAAGTACGTATTCCGAACGCATTAGTAAGCATATATGAAAAAGGGTAATTTTTCACATCTGTAATCAATACAAATGCAATTCCAAAAACTATTATATGAACTTTTGATCTCGCTTCAAGATTTAATCAAATTGAGATAGATGCAAAAGATATTTCTAAAACAGCTTTTTCCGTAGAAAACGATCATTATGACTTTACTAGAAAGCCCTTTGGTTTAAAAAATGCCCCGTCTACATTTCAACGTGTCATGTACAATATTATTTTAGGTATTTTAACTGAACGGTGTTTCGTTTTATGTAATTCACTTATAATTCATGAACATAGTTCTTGTCCTAAAGAAGTTTTTCAAGGACTTCAAACATCAAATTTAAAAATTCAACTAGATAAATGTGTTCTGAGAAAAACTTGCACGCCAAGGCCTTTCTCAAGATGGAGTAAAACTCAATCCAGAGAAAAAAAGATCTTGTTCAAAATTTTCCAGAACCTAAAAATACTGAAGATATTAAACCTTTTCTTGGGCTAACGAGTTATTTCCTCCGGTTTATCTCAAATTTCTCCAAAGCTTCCAAACTTACTCCTTACTTTCGATTTTGACGGATACTACGGAGGTTAGTCGATCCAGCCTTGCAATTTATTCCGCTGGGAAAAAACTTAGCATGATTCGAGTACACGGTGATCATTTATAATGTCCCCCCCTCTTAACTTTTTTGTTTTTCGCGTTAGACAAAAATGTTAAATACAAAAGTTGTGCAGAATAATGTAAGCAATTTGCAGAATACATTTATATATATACAAGGTGTTGCAGAAGTGAATGGCAGGTGAAAGTTATACTTTTTTAAATGAAACGCCCTGTATATTGTTAATTTTTTGGAATCTCCTAAGAATTCTGAATATTTTTTCTATAACATGTCCTATACCTAAATGTCATAGTTTTCGACATATTCGCATTTTAAATAGTGGTTTCGTATTGTAGTTGCCTAATTCACGGCCACCTAAGAACTGGAATCTAGAATATTTATTTTTGAATGTAACTGCTTAGTTAAAATGCGAATATGTCGAAAACTATTACATTTAGGTATAGGACATGTTATAGAAAAAATATTCAGGATTATTAGGAGATTCTAAAAAACTAATAATATACAGGGTATTTCATTTAAAAAGATATAACTTTAACCTGTCACTCATTTCTGCAACACCTTGTATATATATAAATGAATTCTGCAAATAGCTTACATTATTCTGCACAACTTTTGTATTTAACATTTTTGTCTAATGCGAAAAACAAAAAAGTTAAGAGGGGGGGACATTATAAATGATCACCGTGTACATACCTATAGGTAACATTTAAGAAGTGGTGTCCTCCGGTCTACCGTGCAGAGGCGGCTAGGAAGCGGTTGCCTTCTTTTCAGGGGCAACTTAATGCATTTATTGAAATACCGGCCTATGTCTGTGGAAGAAATCGTCCAAGAACAAAAATTAGGGCACCATTGGATTTCGCAGACACAGGGCAACTTATTTGGAAAAGAATTTGTTTTTATCCCCACAGAGGAAGGGGTCCGTAAATCGGTATAATAAGACAAAAAATATCGTTCCATGTGTTTGCCGTAAGGGAAGGCGGGAGAGGCTCGGAAAACATGCATGCAGTCATGAGGTATCTTAGTGTCCCCCTCTACGCGTATTCTCCACACTTTTCTCGTGTCATTTCCGCGTATTAGTACTTCCTACTATGTGACAGCACGGTAATTGTGCTGAAGCGTAGTAGTAAAACTGAATATCATAACCATCTTGTGGGGTTTTAAACTATACGCGAATTATGTGTTGAAGTCCAGGAGGAATTTATAAGTATTTGATTATGAATTCATACTGCGCTGCAACACAGGAGGAATTAGATGTCTTCGCGATGCAATCAATTTGCAGCAAGAGCGCTCGTGGTCGATAGGTCTAGATGGTTAGGTCTGAAATCGGCGGCTTTCGGCGGCCCCGGTTCAAACCCCGTTGTTTTTTTTTTCATTTTTTTAAGGTTAAGCTTCTAAACAGTTTTTTTATTTTGGGTATGTTTTGGGTTAGCACCTGGTTAGATCCTTTCCTGTTTTTTTTCTTGATTTTGGGTATGTCTTGGGTTAGTTTGGGTTAGTACCTGGTTAGTGTTCTTTTCTTGAGCTCCCGTAGCGAGCGAAGCGAGCGGAGGGCCATGCGAAGGGTGAATATGTCTTGGGTTAGTTTGGGTTGGTACCTGATTAGTTTCATTTTCTGTTTTTTCTTAATTTTGAGTATATCTTGGGTTAGTTTGGGTTAGTACCTGGTTAGTTTCCTTTTCTTGAGCCCCCGTAGCGAGCGAAGCGCCATGCAAAAAGTGAAACATTTTGCTTTCCTGTATTTTAACACATTGGAGTGTTGCAGCGCAGTATGAATTCATAATACGCGTTCATAAATCCCTACGTGATTTCGGTGCTGACGCACGGTAGGATTTTTAATCTATCTTGACAAAATTCGTTTATTTAATTCCTCCTGTATTTTAACACATTGGAGTGTTGCAGCGCGGTATGAATTCATAAAGTAAAATGAAAGGTAGGCAACCGCTCCCTAACCGCTCCTGCGCGGCGGGCCAGGGGCACCACTTCTTAAATATTACCTATTATAGGTATGTACGTGAACCGTGCCAGGTTTCATCCCAGCAGAATGAAGTGCAAGGAACTCTCTGCCTCACCCTCCGTACTACCTACACAAAATTTTTGACCTTCGTACCTGCGCATTTGGCACAAGCTCAGTGTTGTCGTTCTAATATTTCGGCTATTTCACTTCACGCATGACGCTCCGCTCGCTTCGCTCGCTCCGGAGGCGCGACCAAACAAAGCTAATCCTAAACTAACCCAACGCAATGACCAAAATCAAGAACAACCAACTTTGAAAAATATATGAATAGCACGTACGCATGCGTGAAGGCACAAAATTGGTGTAGATAGACGCGAATTGCCTCCCTCCATTTTCAACAAGATTTTCACACTTATCCAACACTTTATGGTTCTTAACGTATTTCTCTTGATGTTCATAAAACATCTTATACCCTGTGTTCCAATTCCTGAAGATTTTTAGGCGAGAAAAGTTCATACACCTTATGTTCAAGCGTGTTAAAAAATTCTTAAATTACGCCTGCACCACAGATTATAGGAGTAATCTGTACCTGCACTACATACATAAAAGTGATGTAAGAAAATAAGCAAATAAATATTACACACCGCTTCGCCCAAGCAGGCTGGCAATATTCGCCTTATAATTAAAATTTGTATTAGTCCCAGCGTATTTTAATTGCATTTTTTCCATCGGACCCCTAAATTCAAATTATATTTACTCAAAGCAACATCGAAGAGGTGGAATACATTTTTTTTTGCTTTATGAAAATATCCATCATCATCTTTTAAATTAGCCTTCGCTTGCATAAAAAGCGGCAGTTAATTACCAAGTTAAAAGGAAATTTTATGTTTATTTCGAAGAGGATTTTATTTTGTGTGTTTATTCAGGCCCTCGGAAAGATTTTTATTAAAACGTCTATTTTATCAGATTACCTTTACAAAATGAACCAGAAACTAGGCGGAGTCTACAACATTTCCGAATGTTTTCGTTCAAATAAATGGGAAAATTAATTTTTGCGGTTCTTTTAAAATCTTTATAAAATGGGTCCAACATTTGTAATTCGAGTTCTGATGGCAAGCCTTAATGGCGGAGGAAATAGTTACATGGGCTCAAAGGAATGTTCGATTTATAAAATTATTTCTTTGTTAAATTTTGCAATAATAGAAGTATCTCCGATTTTTGTAAATGCGTCATCGTGATCTTTTGGACATAGAAAAGGAATTGAGATCCATAGTTAATAAAAATAATTTTGCGATCCTTACGACAAGACGACACTCGGCCACAAAGCAATGAAAATTTGAAAGGCTGGATCAGAACTGTAACAAGAAGCATCTCTGCCCAAATAATAGAATGCTAGCTAAATATATATTTTTAATTAATTTAAATATTTATGTTTTAAAAAATAAATACAATATGAATAATATTGAGTGTTATATCATACCTACCTAAAATTTTGCGAAAAATTTAATAATATGGTAGATTATAATATAAATCACCGCATTCTAGAGATATTTTCAGTGTTCGTTTCATGTCAAAAGTACTGTACATGACGTCGCGAGGTTGCCATATCGACTATTTTCTCTCCGAAGTCTCAGAAAATATATTTTATTTTTGTCAGTTCAATCGTATTGAAGCCCATCTGTGATTGCATTACAATAACATAACATAACATTTATTTTTTTTACATTTACATATTTGAATCACTTAGCCTAGGTTAAGCATGCCAAGTATAATGTACATATAAATACTAATACAACAACTGTTGTTTTGCCTGGTGCTGTTGCTGCAGCACCGTAGCCAACAGTTGGGCACCCGTAGGGGGCTGGTTTAAGCCTCCTTAATTCTAGGGTTAGTGGTACTGCATATTGTGCGATCTTTACTTGGGCAACCCCGTCAAGGTCATTGCCAGTGTCGTGATTAGAAATAGCTAGAGAAAATGTTGTACATTCTTAAGTATGTAACTATATTACCTGGCGTTTATGCAGGGAAAACTATGTAAAAACCCTGCTTAAATATTCTATTGGAGCAGGCGATCAGAATTTAAAATGACGAATACACTGTACAACATTTACTATATCTAACAGAGAGTATATACATGTTGAGGACTTATCAAGTCGATTCCTGTATGGATGTAATGATATTAAGGCATATGGGCCAAGTCCCCCGATATCAGCTGCGGAGACATGGACGCTCCCGTGGGCAGAAATCAAGTGAGCTAAATGCGGCGGTGTTTGCGCATTTATAGTACGAAAAAGTTTTCAAACAAGCCACGCCCCATGTTCGAACACGGGTAGCTGGCTGGTGGGCCGCGGCTTATCCGCGGTAGTTATGACTTTTTAGTTATTAAAAAGGTGCTTTTAAAAGTGTAATAGCGATGAGTCTAAGGATGTTTTAATGGCTTTATTATGTTCCTGAAGGATTTAGGGAATTACGGGGGCATAAGTTGTTTGTAAAACAACGTTATTTCCCGATATATAGTGCCGTAAGTGGTGCGGCGTTCGGGGTTATACCTGGTATCGGCGATGTTTGCTGTTAAGGTTGATCTCCGGTTCTGCCTTTCGAAGAACCTACATGCGTGGTTATCGATATATTCATCGACGGTTTCGATTCTAGCCCACGCATGCAGGTCTTCCGTTCGGACACGATCCCTTAGGGATAGGGAAAATGCTGCCCTTAAGTACTGATTTTGTATTACTTGCAGCTTATTTTTGTGGCATTTTGCCACCGAACACTACACCGGGGCAGCATATATCAGGGCTGGTCTCACTGCTGCTTGATGTAGTATGAGCTTATTTACAAAGCTCAAATACGACCTTCCTGCAATCAGGAGGCTGAATCCCTTTTTTATGCCCTCATTCTTCCCTACGATAGTTTCTATATGTTTGCTAAAGTTTAATTTCGAATCGATAGTTAGCCCAAGATATTTGACTTTATTTTTTGGAAGAATGGCTGTATTTCCTAATATGAGGGGGGTAACGTCAATGTTCTTCCTGCGGGAAATTATAATCAGTTCCGTTTTGTTAGGATTGAGGTTGATCTTCCACCTCATGTAATATAGAACCAGGATGTCCATAGGCTCATTAATGCTTGATTTTGCTACTTCAGCTATAGGATTCCGGGAATAGATCGCTGTATCGTCAGCGAACAGGGCTTTACGTGTATCAGGATGAGACGGGATATCTGCTATATAAAGATTGAACAGTAGCGGCGACAATACGGTAACCTGTGGCAACCCTGCTAACGGCCTTCTGCTACCAGAGGTTTGATTGCCAATTCTGGTTGAGAAGGTACGTCCGGCAAGATATGACTCGATGAGCGCTACTACATACAGCGGCATGCTGTAATTTGCCAGCAGTTTATAGAGCAGCCCATCGTGCCATACCCTGTCAAACGCCTTCTCAATGTCCAGCAATAGGAGATCAGTAGACTGCCCATTGTTGAACCCCTCATAAACATCGGTGGCTAACTTCGCTGCCAGCATGACAGTGCCATGCTGGCCTCGAAAGCCAAATTGCGCGGAAGGTATGATGTTTAGTTGTTCAACCACCCTGATAAGCCTCTCGGCTACCTGCCCAAGGGTACTTAGCAGGAATATAGGTCTGTATGAAGAAGTCAGTGATGGGTCTTTTCCCGGTTTAGGGAAATGTATGACGCACGCTAATTTCCAACTTTCCATGGTTGAGGGAAGTGTTGCAGCCGGATTACCGCGTTAATAATAAGCATATAATGGATTAGTGTCTTTTTGGGACAATTTTTAAGGATTATATTCGGAATATTATCCAAGCCGGGCGCTTTGTTTCTCGGAAGATGACCGAGCGCTTTGCGGAGTTCCGCCGGTGTGATTCTCATTTTATCAAGCAACAAAGGAGGGGTAGGATATTTATGTTGTCTAAACATGTTTACGGCTTGACTGTAGCGTCCTTGTTCCGGCAGGGTGTCAGGAGCCTCGCTGTAGACGTTCTCCAGGTAGTCCGCGAGGGCTTCCGCTTTTCCTCTGTCGTTCATAATATCGTGACCCCTGTGCTTAATGACAGGAATTTGCGTATAACCTCCACGGACTCGCCTGGCCAACTTCCACAGCGAGCCATCCTCCCTGCTCACGCTATTTATATATGCGAGCCATGTTTGGTCGCGATGCTCCCGGATTTTAACCCTTATTTCCTCCGTTAATGCGTTGATGTGAGCGGATCCCATTTGTGTCCGGTTTCTCTGCCATCTACGTCGAAAGCGGTTTCTGTGTGTGATGAATTCAAGGATTGGTTCGGGAAGGGTTTCTGTCCTAGGGCGTGTCGCCACCCTAGGGCATATAGCATCTCGGATGCGCTGGATATTTGATGTTAGAGTTGCGACCTCTCGCTCGAGATCCGGGACAGTGACTAGTTGCTCAGGGATGATAGTTAGTTCGCTAAGAATAGCTCGGAACTCTCGCAAATCAATATTCTTGTACGAAACGACGGTGTCGTTTGACAATACAGGGACCCTGCAGTACAATTCAATTTTGATTGGCAAATGATCCGAGTTTAAAGCATTGATTTCCTGAAGTTGCGTTGTTCTAATCGTTCTCCGCTTACAATGAGCTTGTCCTAATATTCTGGCAGCTGAAAAAAGGAAACCTTAAGATGTCCGAGAGCTTGATGACACTGTCGATAACTAGTTTTGTTCGGTCGATACAAGCTTGAGCTTTTCATTTACTTGCGTGAAGCTTTATATCTCAAAACATTGAGGAATTTTAGATTAACAGTTTTGAAGTAATATAGGCAATACTTTTTAAATGATTTTCACAAATTCCATATTATCTTCGACATTAAAAACAATCTGACAACACGGTCAACGTAAGATGAATAGTCTCTAAACAATGAGTGTCTCGCGACAGTGATTGTTTTGGCTGCCATCGAGGTAAAAAGCGTCTCCAGCGCCATCTAGTGTAGGTAGCGTTGATTCGAGCGATTCCATTCAATGTCTTCTCGATGTAATCAATCTACAGCATAAGTTGTCGTGGTCTAGAGGTTTAGATGGTTAGGTCTCAATTTAGAGACTATCGCTTTTTTATTTTTTTACGGCTAACTTTCTAAACAGTTTTTTCTTGATTTTGGGTATGTCTTGGGTTACGTTTGGGTTAGCACCTGGTTAGTTTCCTTTTCTTGAGGCCCCGTAGCGAGCGGCAGCGAGCGGAGGGTGATGCGAAAAGCGAAATATTACTTATTGTAATATACATACAGCAGCTTGCATGTGTTTCTGCGAATATATTCACAAATAATCTCCCTTCCTTGAATGAATTTGACGTCTGTATCCGCATTTACAACATTCGACCTTGACGGCAGCCAAAACAATCACTGTCGCGAATCACTCGTCCTAAAGATGGCAACCTTTTATAATTCTATTGACATCTATTCTAGTCAGTGACACCCTCTATACAAACTGGATGTATCAAGGATATACCGACGAGCTGTAGCTAGAAAACAAGATTAGATAAAAATAAAATTAAATACATAGTTTGTGCATACAGACCGGTTTCATATTTAAAAATTATTTTTGTTTACCAATGTAGTGATAAAAGATTATACCTTTTCATGGTATATGGGAATTATTTTCTTATTGAAAAGGGTTTGTTTTGCATTCCACGAAATACGAATTTAATATTTCTATATACTGCGTATTTGTAAGAGAGATAATCCATTTGTAATCAAGGAAATGTTAACAAGAAAGAAGGGAAGGTAAGACTCTTTACCCAGTCGAAAAAAAATATTTTTAGAAACCAATCTGGATAAGAATTGTCTTTTAGAATGAGATAAAGCCTTTTAAGGTTCTCGTCAATGCGTGATTGATGGCAGATTTTTCTAATTCTATTACCTAGTCCCATCACCAAATTTATCTTAATTTTTTGGGTATGATAAGAATGTAAGTTTATGTATCTTCCTGAGTACGTGGGGTTTGTGTACCAATCAGTAATAATGGTGTTGTCAGCAGTTCTAATTAGGTTAGTGTCAAAAAATGTAACACTATTGTTCTGTTCACATTCCATGGTGAACTGAATGTGATTGTTATATCTGTTAAATATTCGCAGTATATCATATATGCTGTTTTTGGACACTAAACTAATTTAGAACTGATGACAACATCATTATTGCTGATTGGTACACGAAACCCACGTACTCAGGAAGATACTACATAAACTTCCATTCTTATCATACCCAAAAAATGAAGATGAATTTGGTGATGGGACTATGTTCAAGTACGGTTCATAAGACGCAGGCAAAGCAATTTCCATCATCTCTGTATTCTCTGTCATATGGCTGCATCGACCTGACGAGATCCATACAGATGGAAACGCGTCGTCGATTTTGCCGACAGAGATGGTGGAAAATGCTTATGGTTCACACACTTTGGCTTTTCATAATTTTTGGAGACCATAGTAGTGAATTGAACTCATCTGCATATATTTTCTTTTAATTCTTAGACGACATATACAATGGGTTTTAAATAATTCTTTATTATTTCATATGCAATAAAAATTACAGATTAGTGGGGAAAAGTTCGATAATATATATGTATAGCAATCAATATTTTTTTAGCTGACTATTTACGGTACATCGCCAGCTTTAGAGGATTAAAACGAAAAAGCCACAAAGACTCGAAACCTCTAAAACATCCGGTTTTCCCGGCAAAACCAAAACGAACCATAAACTTTTATCTAAATCAATTTTACTAGGATTTCTAAATTCAGCCCGCGCGGTTCTCATTAATATGCAAAATTGTTCGCTCTTTCGCGGACCTTATTGCCTGTTATTGCTTAATTCTCTTAAATTAAAATGCAAAAGCCGCAGGAAAATACTCCATTTTATGGAACATTGCGTCTGGTTAGTGGAGGTTTTTCATTTTTCTATTATTAAAGTGTAATCGTTTGTTTTTACTCAGGAAAATTCATTTTTATAAAAGAGTTAGTGTCGAGCGATTTTGCTATCTATTATTATGATTACCTACGTCAGCGTTAATATAATTATCACCGATTCAACCAAGCAGCACAAACCCGTCTTTTTGATCAAATGATTATGTCTTTCAGGTGGTTGTCTATAAAAGTGTACCTAGCCCATCAAGAAGTATTCGCTATGTGCAGGATCCGTTAAGTGGCATCTAGTGTCAGAAATCAGCGAACCCAGTAGTTTTTTGTGTACATTGCTAAATACAATAAAAGGTATTTTTGGATTGTGCGAGCTCTCAGGATTCAACAATGATACTACATATATAAGACGTCATTGCTAATGTTCAAGTTTTTACCACTCGGGCGCACGATCGTTCATCGCTTCCCTATGATTGAATCGAATCAACCCGATTATTTTCCCAAGAATAAAAAAAGGTCCGGTTAATTCGATTCGCATTAGAATCGAATGAATCCGATATGATATTATTAAAATGATACCTTGATAAGGACTAACTGGCTAACTTAAAGTAGATAAGACTAAGGTTAGATATTTTGTCAATTATTGCTTAATAATAAAAAACAAATTTAAATGTATTTATAATCTTGACAATGTTAGTTATACCAAAGAATATTCTACTACGATAGAATATTCTTTGGTTATACGTAACATAAATTTTAACAAAGAAAACAAAACGGTGTAAAGTACCAAAACACTTAATAATCATTAGCAATAGCAGCCTAGCAGCAATAATAAAGTTTAAACTAAAAAAAATAACCTACTGTTAGATCAACAAAAAATATGAAATAATATAACATCTGTGACTTAAGGCTACATTTTATCGCAAGCTGAATTGATTCGGAAGGATCGATTCACCGAACCGATCCGGAACTCCCATATCGATTCAATTCTTTCGATGCATTGGCTCAAAGAATCGATTGGCCATCCCTAGGGAATATGTTTGGAACTAGCTTGGCGGTTAATTTTACTTCAATCTAATCAGATAAGAATAAAAAGAGATTAACTTTTTCGCTGCGGCCATAATTGTATCAACACCCTCTGAATGAGAAGGCCTGATATCTAAATCTAAGATGGCGTCGCGGGTAGGGAGCAGGCTCTGACAATGGAAAACGTATTAGCTCATATATAAACCACTTTTGTTACTTCTTTACTTCCATAAAATATAAATAAAAGGCTTAAGGGCTTATTTGTTTACTTCAGGCAGACAGTGTGTTAGTATTAAAATTTTAAGTTATTTTAAATATTTGTAATAGTCCGATTTTGCCATTATCAAATATTTTTGAATTGCATTTATATGCCGCATTTAGCAAAAAAGATGCTGTATTTTGCATTCATTGGTTTATTAATTCTTCGATTTGCTGACAATACGCTTGAAATTGCCGCATTTCTTAATGTAAATTAACTCTATTCTAAGTATGGGTTAACGGTATATTTGTATAAGCATTTATAACACGTTGTTACTATATTTATTTTAGTTGATAAGCGAAGCACATTGTTATTAGGATAGCTTGGCTTGACTTATATTACATTACCGTAGAATGGCCAGCGAATCGATTTATATTTTTAAGAATTCTGTTAATAAAACCCGCCTAATGCAGCGTATTAGACTCGTCGATTCATATTTTATTGTCAGTTTGAATATTTCATAACTTTTTGGAACCCCTTGGTTGCCGGACTCCAATCACTGGCCGATCATTTCTGAGATCGTTAGATCGTTTTGGGACCTCTGCTTCATATATTTATCTCTTCACACGGCAGGCTGCAGTTTTTGTAATGTTCGGTTGTTCGATCCGAGTAATAGGAATGGGCTATACTCCCGCGATTGTCGCTCTCGATTTAGATTTTTCGATGTTTATCATTTTCGCAGGAGTATTTCCTAGCATTTCTTGAAAAATTTAATTTTGGCTCATTAATTATGGCTTCCGCTCTCGTATACCATCATAATAAACGAGAACTAAGTCGTTTATTACCTTAGAATTATTCTTTGTATCGAAATCACTTGGCATGTTTCAGCCCATAACTATTTCTTGCTGTTCTGACGTAGTTTTTTTAATCTCGCAGAAGGAGAAAGGCAATTGACGGAAACGAATCGAGAGTTCTTCTAAAAGTACCTTTCAAGGCGAGAAGAAGATTTGCCGTGATGCAGTCTTAGAGATTCAACTTTTAATATTGTGATTTAATTCCACCCATTCCTTGAGGATATATTGTGGTATCCCTTTGTGTTTTGACACGACCGATTTTTCGGGATCTGAATACTGCAGCACTAGGTAAGCATTTTCTCCGGAATAATTTTTTTCCCTATTACTTGTGAAGCACGCGGACGACGTCATGACGCTAGTGGTTTTTTCCCTTATTTCTAGAGGATTTCAAGTTCGTCGAATTAGACCGAGACCGTCGAATCTCCCGTACCCTCACACATTGATGAGGTAATTATTGCTACCGTTTTTTTTTGCCAAAATTAACGATTTAATTGCTTTATCTGTGTTAACCTTTCTTGTGCCTCGTCCACCATTTGCTTAACAACCCATGCGTTATCTTATCTACTCCATTTTATCAAATCTGTTTTTTTTATTTTAATGTAACTTGAGTTTGATCATATGGAGAAGTTTATATTTTCTTTTAGGGGTGACTCATACCTATCTTTGTTATATTCAAGTTGTCTGTACCTCAGTATTTCTTGTATTATTTGCTGATGGTCATTGAAAATTAATTGACAACTTTTGAGGGAATTTGTTTTACAAAGACATTATATTTATGCGAGAGGGGGGGGGGGCTACAATTTTGTATTAAAGTAAGGGGGCTTTGTCTAATGCGTACTGGGTTATTTCAGTGTTTTAGTAGCAGGCTAGAAGCAGGTTTTTCTACCAGGCCTACAACTTTCGAATATCAGGCTACTACCTCAATTAGCGGGCCACAGTTCAATTTCCGGGCTACTTCTAGCCCCAGGCTACACTAGAGCCAATGAGGAAGTTTTATCAATTTTTTTTATTGCTGATTTCAATAGCCCATGATAAATAAGTGGACACGTGTTTTTTCTTTTTTTCATAGGTCGAAAAATGAGGCAGATACAACGCCTTGAAATGTGCTTATGACGTCACAATACACATGAATTGTTACGTCACACCATGCATAGTATATCTATATATACAAAACTAAAAACTGGCATAACTCTCGTAATATTCATCTGTAGTGGAAATTAAAAATTACGTATCGACTTTTTTCACTGTTCTATAGTTTGCAATAAAAAATAATCAGTTTCATTTCTCAGGAAACTTCCTAATTGAATTGGCGACTCCTCCACTAGTTTAGTCCTCAGGGCCAGTGCCCTAGCGGTACCAACAGGTGCCCGGCGCCAGAGGTCGACCGGATCTAAGTGGTATTGTACTGAAGCATTAGTATTAATTATTATCTCTTGTTTTTTTTTGTGATTATTTATAATGAATTTGGCACTATAGATGGTGCCTTAAAAGAGCCAAGTTTCATTATTCATTTATTTTTCTGGCCCCTTGACGTAATCGTTCTTAATTTTTCTCTTTTTAATATAAATCAAGCATTGACAGGCTTTAAAATCGTTTCAATAATTTTATTCTTTTCATTCATTTATCGAGTAATATAACCGCTCTGAACTTTCTCTCTTTATAATATAAGTGAAGCATTGACAGCCAAGCCTCCAATAGGTTTATTCTAATTTCATTCCTTTTATTAATTTATCGAGTCATTTGATTTAATTATTGTGGCCGTTCATTGCTACACATTATTATTGCTACATTTAAAATCAGTGCAGCTATTAATTAGCTTAGTTAACATCAAAGTGATCACATCGGTTTGTGGAGTTTAGTGCATTTAGTTATAAGGCATACAGTACCGAGTATTTACAATAGAATTGGTCTCCGTACAATCACCATATTGTACCAATCATTAGTTAAATTTAATAGTCATTTGACATTCTTTTGTCTTTAACTTGCCATTTTACTCCAGATAAATTGTTGCTGTGTTTTCAAAAAAAAGAACTTAGTAGCAAATATATTGTTCCTTAAATTTTAGATTGTGTTTTCTTATTTTCTCGTTAAGTTAAGGTTGAGTTAGTTGATTTAATACGTGGGCCTAGCCACCCTGCACAACACCAGCAGAGCTTTTTCAGTTTAGTTGGACAGAACTGGTGGCGCTCTAACTACCCCACTACCGGGGCTGGGCATTTGCAATACGACTCTCCGGGCACGAATTTCTTTTAATTAAAAATCTTTACTTTTGACTTCAAGAAGAAAAACGTGTTGCATATTACTAGGTAATATCAGCCCTGAAATTATATTAGGTATTTGTGGAGACACACCTTGTACCAATGCAATCAGTCCCTAGCTATAAACTATACTATGATCCTTTGTCTGGCGCACTGCATCACTGTGGAACTCACTCCCAGGATATCTGTTTCCCCCAATTAAAACCTACAGTTTAAGAACCGTGTCAATCAACATCTTCGCACACACACTGCTCGTTGAGTGCCATAGGATATCCCTTTAGTGTGTGCTACTGTCATAAAAAAATGTATAATGAAGAATAATTAGGAAGTATAGTGTAGTGCAGTAGAGTTAAGAGTCTATTTTCAGGAACACAGGGTAATGTCCTTGCCATTAACACAATACATTACCTGCTTTGTATACTTACTTTCACTTTTTCGTGTTCGGAGTGCTTTATAGCTTTTCGGCCCAGTATTGAGCCACGTCCAATGCTTGAGGTCTCGCTAGCCATAGATCGTCCAAGGAACAGGTTGCAGGGCAGTCAGTGCATGCGAGGAGATGGTTCATCGTTTGTACCGCACCACATTCGCACTTGTCGTCAGTTACTGGTATGAGGTTCCACTTAATTAGGTTGGGTTTTTACTGGGGCGACCCCAGTTCTAATACGGTTTAGCATTCTCCACGTTTTCCATACACATGCAGTACCATTTGGCGCTTCTTCTGACAATAGATAGCTGGTGGGCGGCTTATCCAAAACGTTGTCGAGGAATCGGTGTCCGGAATCCGAATAGCGGATGACAAACGTCGAAGGTTTTCTTAAACTTTTCACCGAATTCGTGTGCTTCCCTACGTGATTCAGGGCTATAGAGCTTTTCCACAGGCGTAGGCTTCATACAGTCTGTTACCAGTCTGCACGTTTCGTTGAGGCTTATATCCACTTTCATAGCATTCGCCGATCTTGACCATACAGAACATGCGTATTCTGCAGTAGAGAAGCAGAGTTCTTGGGCAGTAGTTCTAAGAACGGTGGGCTTTGCACCCCATTTCCAGTTTGAGAGTGTTCTTAAAATGTTGTTTCTTGCAGATACCTTTTGTCGGGTTTTATCGCAATGGTGTTTATATGTCAGCGATCTATTTAGAGTAACCCCTAAGTATGTGTGTTTGTCGGTATGTTCGAGGATGGTGTCGTTCCAAACGATGTGCAGCTTTCTGTGAGCCAGGCGTGTATGGAGGTGAAATGCGCTAACCTGAGTTTTTGATGGGTTTGGCTTAAGTGAGTTTTCTTTGTAGTATTCAGACATAGTTTTTAAAGTGTTTTCCAGTTTTTCCTTTACCTGCGAAAATGTTTTTCCTTGCGCGTCTGCATAGAGAAAGTGTCTTCTGTAACAGGGTATTGGGTGGTCGTTCGTATAGACATTAAAAAGGGTTGGGGCTAGCACGCTTGCCTGAGCCAGACCATTCTTCTGGGTTCGCCAGCGGCTTTTTTACCCTCAAGGGTTACATAGAATTGCCTCCTATTTTGCAGCAGTGATTCTATTATTTTTGTGAGTTGATAGTCCCTTGTCACTTCATAGGTTTTTAACAGGAGCTTTCGGTGGTTTACTGTGTCGTAAGCTGCACTCAAGTCCACTAAAGCCAGACCTGTTATCTGTTTGTTCTCGAAACCTTCCTCCATGTGCTCGGTAAGGGCTAAAATCTGGTTGGTGCAAGATTGCCTTACTGGTCTAAGCCGGCTTGTTGTGGAATAATCCTTTTGTCCACAGTGTCACTAATTCGATGTAAGATCAGCCTTTCGTACAGTTTAAATAGGTGACATAGAAGCGTAATAGACCGCTAAATTTTTGAGGAGTTGGGTCTTTTTCAGGCTTCAGGAGTGCTACCACTTTGGTCTTTTTCCACATCTTAGGGAGTTTAAATGTTTCACGGCAGTTGTTAAAGAGTTTTAGGTTCAAGGCATTAGCACCCATGCCAAAGTTTTTGATTTGTTCCACACACATGTCATCGACTCCTGTTGCCTTGCCATTTTTCATAGTGTTTACCCGTTTATTTAGCTCTTTCATGGAAAAGGGAGTTGCGAAATTGTTTATTTCTGTTTCAGCGTTTTGTTGCAGTTTAACTTTTTGCATTTTATGGTAGGCCTGCCATTAAGAAGGAGTTGATGGGCAACTTGGTTGGGTGTTACTTTTGCCGGGGGCTTAGTTAATTTCGGTTCCCCATCGAGCTTTTTAATCAGGTTCCATGCTATTATATTTTGATGCTGTGTGACATATCCAGTCTTTCCAGGGTTTCCACCCATTTTTTTTTCGTGTTTCGCTCAGCGCTGTCATCAGGGTTGTACCGCATTCGATTGTTTCTTCACTGAATGGATCCTTTAGGAAGAGCTCTTCATATTGAGCTAAGATATCGTTATTTCTGTCAGAGAGTCCTACAACCTCTTGGAATGTGTCGTTTTGACACTTTCTGTAGTATTTCTATAAAACGTGGATAGTTTTCCGGGATAGGGTCAATGTTTGAAATTTTTTCATCGAGTTCTAGGGAGAAATCTGTCCATCTCGCTTTTCTAAAGTTGAATCTTCTACTAAGGGGTATTCTTGTAACTTTAACTGCCAAAAATACCTGGATGCTGATAGGCCTATGTTGTGTTTTTGGTATGGCTTCGTGCACACTTTTTATGCAGCAGTCGTGGATATTGCTGCTAACGAAATAATTATCACGATTGTAACCTCGTGTCCAGATTTTGCTGGCAAAGGAGCACGGCAGAAGGGAGAAATTATTTGCATCCAGCTCTTGTCTGTTAGGTTCGGTCTTATTGTAGCCCCATGTAGTACTGTGGCAATTAAAATCACTTATGATAAATTGCGTTTCTGATTCCCAAAGTTATTCGGCATTGCAAGTTTAAGGTCTTTACTTGGCGGTTTGCAAACTGATGTCACTGTATAGGGGTCCGCATTCAACGGTTTGAATGTCGATATCGCCTGTCACCGTTCTGCTGGAGGATGTTATGGTGATATTAGGTTTAATGAAGATTCCACTGCCATATTTTCTATGGGGTGCCTCGACAGCTAGGCGCATACCGTTTATTTCGAGTCTGTATGACGTTTCGTCTCTGTGCGTTTCTTGGATGCAAAGTCCCATTTGTGGGTTTGGTAGAGTTGTGAGAGAGAGATCCTGTTTGTTCTTTGTTATTCCTTCAACATTCAGGCTAGCGATCGTCAGAGTCGGCTCTGAGAAGAGCCTATTGTTTGATGCTGTTTGCATTGAACTCCGGTGGTGGAAGGATTGGCCATTGCCATTATAGGCAACGTTTCCAGGGAGCGCCGGCATTTTCCTTTTGGTATGGAGATAAAGAACATATAAACAAAAAAGCGCGCGTGGAGGCTGCTTCCTTGCTTTGTATAAATTGTTCATTACGAACGCACAATTTTTACAACTTTAAACATATTTTCCATTAAAACCTCGCAATATACCCTTTACAGCCCTTAGTTTCGGGCCCAACTCGGCTGGCCATATTGGCTACTGCTTTCCTTAGATTCAGGCGCTGTACAACATTTACTACAAAGTATGGCGAATCTATAGGTTATGATTAATTGAAGTTTAAAGGCCTTTAAAAGGCCTTTTACACGGTCATATCAGTTCTCAGTTCAGTTTCAGTCTCAGTCGAACTGTCCGTTTTTCCTACGTGTAAAAAGATAAAAACTGAAAGGAAACACAAGCGGAGATGGAGAACTGACGGGATGGACAGACCTATTTTTGACTGAGACTGAAACTGAACTGAGAACTGATATGATCGTGAAAAAGGTCTTTTACACGGTCATATCAGTAAATTCCGTTTCAGTCTCAGTTGAACTGTCCCTTTTTCCTACGTGTAAGAAGATAAAAACTGAAAGGAAACCCAAGCGGAGACGGAGAACTGACGGGATGGACAGACCTAATTGTTTCATTTCAGTTCTAAGAATTCCTGTGTTTAAACACTTCATGCCTCAGTTTGTGATCTGTCCGTTCTTGTCGGTTGTTTGTTATTGTACAATGTCGAAGAATCACCAATGTTACGGAGTTTATTGACATTTATAAATTATCTCCGTGTTTGTGGAACAAAAAGAACCCAAAGTATCACAATGCAAATATTAGAAAGACTGCTTAAGGTACGGTGTCCAAGGCGCGACTGCGGCCGCCGCGACCGGCCGCGGCGTCTGGCCGCGCCACTGTTCATCTGGTGATACTGTTGTACTGGTGCCCAAGAGGCGGCAGCCGCAGGCGGCTGCATTTGAGCCGCGGCCGGACTGCTCTCATTAGGTACGGTGCCCAAGCTGCGGCTGAGAGCGGCGGCTGATCGCGACGTTTAGCGGCTGCCTATAGACGCCGGGGTCCAGATGGTGTTCAAGACGCGACCAGTCGCCGCGGCTGGAATTTGTCCGTCTGCAGTTGCGATAAAAATTTCAAATATGGTGGACGCAAAAGTGCAAGCGTGTGTTATAAACAATAATGCAATTGTTCAGTGCTTACTAGAAGAAGAGATGCAAGACGAGTTAATTCTAGCTGCGAGTCAGAAAAGGCGTTAAATGTAGTTCGCTATTTCAAAATCGCGAAAATGAAGGACACTTCTTAATCTCTCCAATTAGTCGCTCTTCATCATCACAGGAAAATATATTTCCGGAGTTCTTGCTCGTCGTGATTGTAATTGCAACTGCGAGAAGACGAGAAATTACTTGTCGGTACAATTTCGGATTATTTCGGGTGGAAACGAATCGCCGGCGGCCGCGACTGCACTGCCTTGCGAGCAGTCCCGTCGCGATTCAAATGCAGCCGCCTGCGGCTGCGGCTTCTTGGACACCAGTACAACGCAATCACCAGATTATCAGAGGCGCGGCCAGCCGCCGCAGCCGGTCGCGGCGGCCGCAGTCGCGCCTTGGACACCGTACCTAGAGCAGTGCAGTCGCGGCCGCCAGCGATTCGTTTTCGCCCGAAATAAGCCGAAATTTTACCGACAATCATTTCTCGCATTTTCGAAGTTGCAGTTAAGGTGCCCGAAGCCGGCAAAATATTTGTGATTGTTAGCAAATATTTGCAAACTCAATATTTGTTTGGTGGAGACATATATCACGTGCATACACCAACGTTTCGTGTTCCTAAAGGTGTCGGTACATCAAAGGGATTTGCTGTTTGTGTGTGCGCTTTGCTTTTTTATGTACAGTTGTTTGCGAATAATTGGCTGGTGGAAACGAATGTCAACAATAGAATTGCAAACAGTTACAAACGTTTGCATCCCAATGATTTTTTGGTGGATATGCACCTCTACGATCACAACGAGCAAGATTTACGGATATATATTTTCCTATGATGATGAAGAGCGACTAATTGAGGAGATTCGGAAGTATCCTTCACTTTCTCGATTTTGAAATAGCGAACTACATTTACACCTTTTCTTACTCGCAACTATCGCGATTTTGAAATAGCAAACTATACTTGCGCCGTTTACTACTCGCAACTACAATTAACTCGTCTTTCTCCTCTTTTTCTAGTAAACACTGAATAATTATTATTGCATTATTGTTTATAACACACGCCTGCACCTTTGCGTCCACCATGTTTGAAATTTTGATCGCAACTGCAGACGGACAAACGCCACCCGCGACGAGTGGTCGCGTCTTGAACACCATCAGGACCCCGGCGTCTATAGGCAGCCGCTAAACGCCGCGACCAGCCGCCGCGACCAGTCGCGCCTTGGACACCGTACCTTACGCGCTTCACATTCACACGCGTACATTTTGACGCAACCAAAAAACTGAGACTGAAACTGAACTGAGAACCCGATATGAATGATATGATAGTGTAAAAGGCCCTTTAGAGAGTATTCATCTCAGTCACGTGGCAGGACATGGTTGCCAAAATGTTATAATCTGGTTACATGTATACATTTTGATAACAATAAACGCGATTAGCTAGATTTTAAGCAAACATACTTTAATACGATTGACAACCCAAGAATAGTTATTTGTTTTACTAAGCAGCAAAGTAGTAGATTGACTGCCGCGGCTGATAGTTCATAGCCGAGCGTAGCAAGGCTAGGAATTCAGCTAAGGCAGTCAATCTACTTTGCTGCCGAGTTGAACATAGGTATAATTTTTTCTTCGATTGTTTATAATGATATATTATGTATATTGTATACATATTTGCAAATTATTACAATTCCCACAATCTTTTTATTTTTCCTGTAGTGATAAATTAAAACAAAATTTGATAGAAATCGCAATTGTTGGAACGGTTGGTTGCTATGGAAATGTATATGTCCATAATATTATAGTTATGTCAAACGTTTATTCCTATGGAGACTAATCATTTTGCTGTCTAGGCAGGAAAGTACTTACTTTGCTGCCAAGGCAGGAAAAGTAACACTTTGCTGATTGCTATGTGTCTGCAAAATTAATATTTGCCGTCAGTCGGAGAAAAAAATATATCCTAGCGTACCGCTACGCGATAACTGATGTATGCTACACTTTACTGATTTAAAGTATGCCAACTTAACAAAAAGTAGCATGGCAGAACGATTTCTTATGTTTTTACCGTTATCCGATTCCGCGCTTAACTGATCCCGCTATATCGCCCCGTTGAAAAAAAGGATCGAACATATCTTATATTGAATCCCAAAATCAATAAGCCGTAAGACAACATTGAAGGAAATAAAAAGAAACAACGCCTTATATTGGGTTTAGAATAGAAATTTTATATGTACGTATAGAATCTTCTTTAACACTACAGATGTCAGCCAATTTTAGTACGAGAGCACATTGTACTGAATTCGAGACTATGTATGGGGAACCCGAAAACCGTAAGAGATGCAGTGTCGATCAAATTAGGGCAAAATTTCGCATTTAGGAGCCTAACAATATGACGTTAAAAAGTTTTATAATTTAGGGTATTTCCGAAAAAAAAAACGAAATATTAAAAAATCGTTTTAATTTTTCCTGAGCTCATTTTAAAACGGATTTCAAATTGAATTGCACTTTTGCATTGCTATTTTTTCCGCTCTATCCAATGGTGGCATTGAGTTTGAAATCTGACGTTTCGTCTTCAAGAGGTCATCATCAACTTTCATTTTTTAAATACGAACTTTAATTTTTTGTATCATTTTTCAGATGATATTTGCATTATTAATATGAATATTTTTATAATTTTTGCTTTATTTTTTTTTTAATTATTTATTTTGTTATGTTTATCAGATAAGGTAGTGGTCCTTCATAAATGGGCAACCCTGCATATTCTTATTAAAGTGAAAGTGTTTCGTTTATTGTTTTTCATTTTTCGGGACTCTAAACTTACATCTATTGCCCTAGATTACCTATAATATTCTAAACAATAAATAAAATGGGTTATATTATGATTACACGGAAATTAAATTTACAGCTTGAGAAGTTATGCCAAAGACATTTTTGAAAAATATTGAATCATTAAAAGTGAAATTTCACCGAGTAATTTTTTTTGAATTGAAAACGTATTTAGCATATGATTTACATAGATAATTCCCCTTATTTTTTAAATTATGAAACTTGCAACTAATTTACTCAATAATATTAATTATTTGACTCTATTTTGATGCCAATAATGTTACATTTGCTTTCGGGCTACAGCAATCGGTTCAAAATTGGCTTTACAATTGAATGTGGAAAATGATCTCGCCTTTTGTGCGCCACCGACAAGACGCGCATTCACTTCTTCATTTAATGTGCGCCACTATGCCGATATTGTGTACGAATTTTGTGTCGTATTTGAGGATACCTCGTCTTTTATTAGGAAATGTGTTGCTGGAATAATGAGCACAATGATATCGACTATTTTTCTAGTAATTTCATGGAAAGTAGAGTTGAGTTTGATCCCAAAATAATATACTGATTTGCTATAGACATCAAACTGGTGGAATAATGAGCATAACAATATGATAATCTCACATCTTCATCAAACTTAATATTTTGAAATTCCTGTGCCTTTGGATCCAGCGCAGCGGCGGCGTTGCCTTTCATTAGAAAATGCGTTTGTAGAATATTAATAATAAAGACAATTTACTAATAACCAGAGAAAAGATAAAGTTGCATTTTAATGAAACCTGCAATATTTTGAAATTACTTTGTCTTAGAATCGGTGATTTTATTTGGCATCATATTTATGCAATAATGAGCCATACAAAAAGGAATACCTATATTAGTTATTCGCGGAACAATGTACAAAATAATATCGATTCATTTACTTAGAATAATTTAGGACCGATTGCACTGATAGTAATGTAAGCTCGGCCTTCAATCAAGCCAAGCTTTATTAATAAATCCCTTGCACGGCTCAGTAAGCTTAGCTTAATGAAGCCAAAGCGGAGCTTACTATAAACGGTCATAATTCTAGGCTTTTATCGTATAAGCTCTAAACATTGGAAAGTGTTGGGCAAGTGTTTTTAGTGATGTGCGTGTGATGTTTAAAGATAGTTACAAACCTAAAGATATTAATTATGGAATGGAATGAAGATTTTGATCATGACCTAGACCTTTTGGAATAATATACATGAAAAGTAATCGTTATTAAGATTGGCCTGATCTGACTTTCTTCAAAAGATTTAGACTTTATTAAAAGACAGTACAATATGCCTTTAACATGATCCTACCAGAATTGGAATATTCAAGTAATTCGTCGGAAGCATCTATGGTACAGTACTATTATAATGCAAAATTTAAATAAATTTTGTTAATTGAACAAACTTCCAGCACATCTTATTTTAGGTTAGCATTATTTTTCAGAAGCAATGCTGTCTTACGTGCATGAGAATGTGCTGGAGGATATCTGAGCTCAATTTCGGATATTTTTAATATGGATGTATCTACTACATCCAGAATAGTGCCTAGGGTGGCAAATTAATGATATAGCACGTTTAGCACCACAGCAAAATTCCATTGTGAGGAAGCAAACCATTAAAAAGTTTCCCAAACTTATCGGAGCAGTGGATGGAACCCATTCAAGCAATTTTAGGTGACAGTGGGTACCCACTACAAAATAAACCCTATTGGTTGTGATGAGCAATAATATAATAAGAACACAAATTTATTTGAAAAACCATTGAATTCCACATTCCATAATTAAAATTAATTGCATGCACTATCCACTTTCATTTTTCGATTTTTCGTTCTTGACAACAGGGGCAGATTTGTTCCTCGACACGTCGAACATTGTGCTGTTTACACCCTGGGGCCAGAGCTGAAGCGGTCTTATTTTTCAAAAAGCATGCAACTGAAGTGCATATTAATGCAAAAATTTCTCCACAACAATGTAGAACATACCTACAAAGTTTTTAAAAGTTGTGTTTTGTTTTATTTAGTTTGAACTTTGGATATTTAATTTAGGTAAGTATGTTTAGCATTTTAAAGGAAGACTAGTTTAACTTGATTTTACTCAGAGGCATAATTCACTCTAATTACTTGACATATTTGACTATGAGAATTTTAGATTTGGAGGTCTTAATCCGGAGATGACTTTTCATACTAATGGGATTTAACTCAGGTCACTGGGTTAGAATTTTAGGTAAGGAAAAGAAGTGGCGTTGTGTGCATTTCTAGACATAGAGGGTGCATTTGACAACACCTCACATGAATCCATTCAGCGCGCCACAACCCGCAGAGGAGTGGAACCAACTACTACAAAATAGATAAAATCCATGCTAACCAGCCGTGAAGTCACCGCGACCATTGGAGAAACAGCAGTCACAGTCAAAGTAATAAAGGGATGTCCTATCGCCCATGCTTTAGTCTCTGGCGGTTGACGATCTATTGGTAAGACGGACTGAAGCACGCTTTGAAGTACAATGTTACGCAGATGACCTAGTTATAATAATAAGAGGCAAGCATGACATCGTTCTCTTAGAACGTATGCAAAGGGCACTAAACTTTGTCAGCACATGGTGTACACAGGAAAGACTAAATGTCAACCCAAGCAAAACCCTAGTGATCCCATTCACAAAAAGAAGGAAGCTGAACCTTAAAGCACCCACATAGGAAGGCACAACTATAGAGCTTTCAAAAGTATCTTGGCATCGTTCTTGACCAGAAACTAACCTGGAAAGAACTATCAAAAAAGGAACGGCAGCGCTTTGGGCCTGTCGGCGACTCTTTGGTACACCATGGGGGCTAAAACCCTCCATCATCTGGTGGCCCTATAACACTGTTGTTAAGCCTATTATAACCTACGTCTGCTTGGTGTGGTGGGTAAAAACAAAGGAAATAACAACACAGCGAAAGCTAACAAAAGTACACAGGCTCGCCTGTCTGGGTATAACAGGGGCTATGAAAACGTGCCCACAGCAGCTCTGGAAGCCCTACTTGACCTCCCTCCGCTGCACATATGCATAGAAAAGGAGGCCTGGACCAGTGCGTATAAAGTCACTCGGACACAAAAACTGAAGTCAGGAAATCTGACTGGTCACCTGAAAATTTTGAAGGACATCCAGATAGAGGCGATGACCAAACTAGCCGATAAAATGGAAACGAAACTTCATCTTGACCGCTCCTTTGAAGTGGTAATTGAAAACCGCAATACTACAGGGGAAAGACTAAAACAACTAAAGAGAGGATCACTTGTCTGGCACACAGATGGATCAAAGATGAAAGAAGGAGTAGGATCCGGAGTTTACGGACCTAGGTGTCGAATCTCTGGCCTGAAGCATCCTGTGGCATCACTAGAGGACACGTAATGAATGAACTCATAAATTGGGCAAAAAAGGCAGAAAGAGACACATTGGGCCAATGCACCTGAGCAGAGGCAGGCCAAGGGACTCATCTCTCACTCGCCTAACTACACAAAAAAAAACTTCTCAAGCTACAAAAAAACGAGATAAAACTGGTCGTAGACCTTCGCACTGGAGGTACCACCTCAAGAAAATGGGGAAAACCACTGACCAACAATGCAGATTCTACCAAACTATAGCTGAAACGTCAGAGCACTTACTCTGCGAATGTCAGGCACTGACTCGCCTAAGCTTGAGGCATTTTGAAAATGCCCTTCTGGCATCGGGGGATCTACAAAAGCTCAACCCTCGAAATATTCTCAGATTCTCGAAGGAGATAGGAATTTTCGTGTAAAATAGAAGGGTATACACAAAAGATCAATTGTGGTCGACATGTTGAAGGGCAAATCTTGCCGAGCGACCCCTCTAACTACCATACCATACCATAGATTTGGAGGACTTAATCCGGAAATGATCTTTCACCCTAATGGGATTTGACCACCAGATTAAGATTCGGAATTCAAGTTTAGGACACCCAGAGGGGCATGTTCTCATATAGGCATATGCTCACTGGATGAACGAAAGTGTGAAACAAAGTCGGCCAGACTGGACCATCAGTCTCGAAAATTTATATCGTAAAATTTGTTGACAGAATATTTATGCCGTAGTAATTTTTATGAAGATTTAAGATGTTAAAAAAAAAACAGGTAGTTCAGCCTTAAACTAAACGTAACTAATAGACAATAATTGTATTATATAATAAGGTAATTCCGGGAGTGTTGCCCCACCTAAGAAGAAACGCTTACAGAAAATTCAGTTTTTTATTTATCTTTGTAACAAACATAAAAATGAGTGTTGCCCCACCTAAGAAGAAACGCTTACAGAAAATTCAGTTTTTTATTTATCTTTGTAACAAACATAAAAATGAGTTCCATGTATACGTATGTTTAAAAAAATATAATATAAACTTAAGAAATTAATTCTGTTTGGAAATAACAAACTAAAAATAAAAAATTGTATTTCGGCCATCTCTCCCGACTGTCCGGGTGAGTTGCCCCACACAGTCGGTAGAGATGCCCCATAGTTCAAAAGTCCTTAAAAATCAACGCAGAGACGTTTTTGAACATTTTTGGCCTTCTCCATTCGTTTCTCCTCTCTTCCACAAAAATTGCACTGATTAGTGTACATTGTGCACGTTTCGTGCAGCCAATTGAAACAGACCACGCACTGTATCCAGTCAACAGTTTCTTTCGTTTGAAAATATTTTTCCAGACACTCCACACATTCTTCGTGGCCACCTTCTGCTGATTCCGCTTCCCCACCACTTCCTCTTAGACTTTTTTTCTTCCCTACTTCTGTCTTCTTCCTTAGAGTTAGTTTGTTAGAAACCAACGCCAACGGTACATCAGAAGAAATTGACGCATTGCTATCAGAATCTGTGTCAGGTTTTTCGGGACTTTTATTACGACCTTCGGTTTGAACCTTTCCCTATTTGGATATGCTGTTTTTGTTTTTTTTTTTCCACGAATGGAACCTGTCAAAACTTCTGCGGATTGCTTTTTTCGTTTTTTCTGTTGCTTAGGAAGCACTGGAACAGGACTCACCTCCTCCAGGAATTTTGATGGTGTTTCTTCAAAAGTATTCTGACCAACAACCACTGCGTTTAGTACAGCCACATCAGCTTGTTTGGACGTACTTGGAACAGGCGATTGACCGCGTTGGTTCGAAGTTGTTGGCGAATTTTGTGATCCAGAAAGACTATCTTGCTTCTCATGAACTGCATTTGATATTTCGTAGAAATGGTCGGGAATAATTTCGGGATTTAGCGGGAAGATACCTGTCGCCTTAAAGCCTGAAAGCCCTATTTCAACAGAAGCTGCTTTACCCCACGCTTTTCCTATTATTGTTCCAACTTGGAGACGAGTGATGCGCCTTCCAGGACGGTTTCTCATCCACTTTCTTGATTCTTCCCTGAGATGGTGCTTTAAAGACTTAAAAAAAGACCGATCCAATGGTTGCAACGCTTGAGTGGTATGGCTGGGAAGGCAGACTAAAATTATTTCATTCTCATCCGCATAATCTAACATCTCCAGCGAATTTCGATGAGATGAATGGCCGTCTAAGATGAGAATTGTCTTTCCTGGAGGTTTTTTTGGCACAAAATGTTCTTTAAGCCATTTGAGAAATAGATCTGAGGTAATGTAAGATGATTTCTGGCTCATAAATACTTTTGAACCAGGTGGTAGCCCATCTCCAAATTCTTTTTTCTCCCTGACACCTTTGAATATGACAACTGACGATAGAAACACTCCTTCCGCGTTACAACAAGCAATAATCGACACATTTTCTCCCCTTTCACTTGATATTAATGTATGAACATTCTTAGCTCCTTTGGTTGCTATAACTCTACCTGCTTCATTATTAATTTGGTATCCTGTCTCATCCATGTTGAACACGTTACCTGGTTTGTCAAATATAGAGTGTTCTTGAAAAACCTCCTCCAATATGTCAAAAAAAGCTTTTGTCTCTACCCTGTTCATTCCCTCACTCCTAGCAATGGATAATCCCTGCGACTGTCTTATGCTCAATTCTTTATTTCTATCCAAAAATGATTCCAGCCAATCGTAGCCAGCTATTTTAGTTTCTCGATTAAATCGATGATTAATCCCCAACTTTTCGGCAAACTGAAATGCTAGAGTTCTTACAGTGTTTCGATCGGGGGCAAATCCAGCCTTTTCCAATCTTTTTATATGTTTAACCAAGCGTTTTTCATTATCCATGCCCAAAACACCTTGAGGACCCATAGAAATATCTCCTAAGTTTCCTGACTCTTTCCTACGACGAATGGTCCGCGACGGGATGTTGTACATACGTGAAGCCTCGTTTACACCAATTTCGTTTGAACTAATTCGCCTGACAGCTTCTTGCAGACTTTCAGTGCTCCACTGTCTTCTCTTAGCTCCCCCAATTTTTCTTTTATATTTTGTAGGCATCTGAAAAAGCGATTTTAATCAATAAAACAACTTTTTTGAAAAAAAAACCGTCTTCGAAAAAGTGCATACAACTGCCTAAACATTTTATTCTAATATGAACAATAGATCACTTTAAGCTCACGTTTAGTAAAAATTTTAGCACAGATTTTAGAGGTACAAAATTTGAGATTTCGAAATTATATTATTTTTTACTTTTAGTACTTTTTTGAAGTCGGTTCTATTTTTATAGTTTTATTTTCTGCTTTTAAGTAGCCTTTCAAGATATAATTAATTGTTAAATGGAATATAATGAAATGGCATAACGGAAAATTATAAAATGATTTCATTACAACATGTTTTTAAATCACCTTCTATTAAACAAAATATCTATTAAACCATCAAGACATATTTTTAAGAAAATGCCCCAGGGCATCTTTCCTTTTATCCGGTATAGACGCCCCGGGGCAACTCTCTTATATTACGGTATAGACGCCCCACCCGCCATTTTGGGAATGCAGTGGTTGCAAAATTATTCTATTGTCATATAACACATCTACAAGAAGCTGTCTTCACCCCATTTACACAACTATTCATTATCATACCAAAAGGACAATTAGACACGTAATACAAAACATGCATTGTTATAATATCGGATATTAATAGACGAACTTACCGTAAAATGCTTGTAAAAACGGAACGACGCGAAAACAAACAGGTTCGCTCATTTATGCTCAACTAGATGAAATCAAAATGTTGACGTGCCGTACAACGGTGTCGATCAAATGGTTCATGACGTAACCACAGCGGGGCATCTCTCCCGGTGGGGCAACTCACCCGGAATTACCTTATATATAGTTTTTGATTTTTTTGGAATATACAGATAATTCTACCTTACGCGAAATGTAGGGAGTGCAATAAATAGAAAGTTTTCATATATTACACAAGTTACATATTTCGGTTTTACTTCAGTGTGAAATAATAGGACCATCTTTTTATATTTATGCTGTAGCTATTTTTATGGAGATTTCGGATATTTTTTTTTCAGATTAATGCAGATAAGTTAAATGCAGGGAGCTTAGTCAATAGAAAGTTTTATTATATGTTATACAATTTACATATTTAGGGTCTACGTCTATGCGTAACAATAGGGCTTCCTTTTTATATTTATGCTGTAATTGCTGTAGCTATTTTATTTGGAGATTTCCGATTTTATTTTCTTGGATTAAAGCAGATAGTTCTGCCCGAGTATAACAAACCAACGAGTAGCGACATAAAGCGTCGGCACTTTTGATGTTCAAGGGACCGATTCCGGCAGAGCCGATGACAGATGGACTTCATATTTATAAACTGCGCATCAAGGAAGCGACTCTGCGACTACACTATAAAAAACTTGAAGTGGAAAATTGCTGAAGTTTCATGTTTGAATTCGACTCCGTAAAGTGTAAAGCTTTTCTATAATATAGTGATTTTTCCTACTTCCTGTCACCCTTGTCGATAATAATTTCTGAAAGCTTTCATCGTAAAAATATATATTCCTTATCTTTCTTCTACGATTTATTGATAAAGGAATCTCAATAGTTTCTTGGGATTTTATTTAAATAATTAGTTTGCTTTAATGAGGACGCGTTGAGAGAGAAATAAAGTCCTGTATTTCATGATTTCATTTATCATGTTAAGAAGAATTTTTAACCTAAATAAATCATTTTGAGCTTACACCCGCCTGGTTTGGAGGCTATTGAAGAGGTGTAGCAGAGGTTTTTGATAGATAATAAAAACGTTTTCAGCGGTTCTCAAATAAACATTTCTTATTATACTAGTTGTAGGGTATCAAGAAAACACTCCGTATTTCAGAAGTTAAACCAAAATTGCTACGTCAAACGCCGAATTTTTCAATTTAGCAAACAAAATTTTTCCAACTGAATTCGATGGCGCACCCGATAAATTACAGACCGTGATTGACGCTCTTACACTTCTACAGGTGAACTCAGAAAACCACGAAGCCAATGCAGTGGTCTACGTAAAGAGAAGATTAGTTGGAAAGGCCAGAGACCTGATAGAAGCAAGCGACACTTCAACCTCAATAATAGACAAACTTAGAGCAGGAATAAGGATAGAAAGCTCGCAAACAACCAGTGCAAAGCTGTTCAGCCTCAAACAAGGCAATAAAGACAAATCCAGGTTTGCTGCAGAGATGGAAGACCTAGCACAAAGGTTAAAGAGAATATACATCCACTAAGGAGTCTCGGTAGCAGTAGCCGAAAACTACGCTACAAACGCAACAGTTAAGGCCCTAATAACAAATGCAACCTCAGATAAGGTTAAATTGGTCATGGAGACCGGAACATTCAACAACTATCAAGATGCATTATCAAAATTCTTAGACGTAAATAACGAGAGCAATGTCAAGGAAAGACAATAAAAAATAAATAAAAACCATTGAAAACACAAGATCGACATTCCAGAACCAAAAATTTTAGTAACCCTAGATAATGTCAGTACAATTAAATTACCTATGGTGAAATTCGACGTTAAGCCCAACTATCTTAGGATAGCCTTGAGGACAAGAAGTCGACCAAACGCCGAAAATTACGAAAATAAAATTATGATCACTAATGGCAATATGTCTCTAACGACAATACTGTCTAAGTTCGAACCAATGGCTGGCGATCATGATATTTATAAGGTTAGGCTAAAAGCAAATGACCAAATATTTAAAATGTGCACAATAAATAAATTGAAAGAAATAGGGAATAAAATATTGAAGAATTTAAATATTATCTTATATAAGGATCCAATTGTTATGTCGAGTCGCGACGAGAAAATAAACTTAATTAGACAATTTCACGATGATCTACTTACCTGGAGGACATTGTGGACAAAAGAAACTTCTTAAAAAATTAAGAACCAAATATTGTTGGAAACGAATATCAAAAGACGTAGCAAACTACGTAAGAAATTGTGTTAAATGCCAATTATATAAAAAGAAAGTAACTCATGTGGAACTCATGATTATTACACCTACTCCACAGAGAGCTTTCGACATCGTATGCATTGATACGATTGGTCCGTTCCAGAAAACATTCCAAAACAACCAATACGCAGTTATGATCCAATGCGAGTTAACAAAATACGTAAAAATAGTACCAATACCAAATAAAGAAGCAAAGACAATCGCAAAAGCAATAATGGACGAATTCATACTTACATATGGACCATGGGCGTGAGAGAGACTGGGACGAACTAATCAAATACTACAGTTTCTGCTATAACACTACGCCCAGTGCATATCACAATTATACTCCATTAGAACTAGTTTTCGCACGAAAAGCGGAATTGCGTGAGAATTTGTTAGGAGACAAAGTTGACCCTGTATACGATACAGACGCTTATTATCAGGAAGTTCGACACCTGATACAAGCGACAAACATTCGCGCTCAGCAGTATATTGCAAAAGCTAAAGAGTTGCGGAAACTGACCTACGATCAAAAAGCTAATCAATTACAGCTTAAACCAGGTGATCTAGTTGTATTAAATAAACAACGAGAACCGAACAAAATTGGATCCTTGGTACAAAGGTCCTTTCTCCATAACGAATATAGAGGGGGTAAATTACACGATACAAGTCGCAACGGGAAAAAAGCAAACTGTACATAAAAATAGAATCCAACCCTTTGCAAATCTGTACACTCAATTTCCATACTTGTATTCAATTATTTTTGTAAATTAATGTTAAGCAGTGCCGAAGAACACTTACGCAAGTCCAGTGCATTAGAATAACATATAACCCAATGTACCGGGTGGTCAGTTAAGAAGAGCACTCGGCCATATCTCGAAAAGTAATTATCGTAAAGACTTGCGGTAAAAAATTTTGGAAGCGCTATCTGGAATTTGAAAAGTTGTTTTTTTTCCAAATTTTCACCAATTAAGAATACTTGAAATGCAGCTAGTTTTAAGGCTGAGACAAATTTGATTCTTTTTTGTTAATAACTTGTTGCTCTATCTATTCAAATAAAGTGGTAGGCGATGTTCAAATGTTTTTCCAAACAAATGTTTATAACTTCAAAACGGCTCAACGAATTTCAACAAACTGCTGATTGCATACGTTGCCGCTAGAGGGCGTTTCTGACATAACCATCAATAAGACAGATTTTCTCAAAAATTTTAAATGCTACGATATCACTCTTTTACAGCTAAAGATAGCCAGATGAGAGCTTAACACGTCAGTGAAAACCGCATCTCAATATCTCTTTCCTAATCGAAATTATAAATAAAAGTAATTTAAAATACGAAAAAAATTAATATTTCAGGGAATGTTTCGGTATATATGTCGTTTTTAATTCCTAATTATAGTTGTTTTGTCACAATATATTGATATATTGATTTGCTTTTCCGCCCACACAAAATTATAACTTTTTTGAAAAATCAAATATGCTTTGGAAAACAAAGCAGCAATCATTATAATGTTGTTGCCTAGTTGTCAATCATATTAAGATTGCAGCTATTTATAGTGTATGACATATTTTGGTGTTTTTATTCGTAAAGAAGTATGCCTTTTCCACCTGCAGAAGTGTTTGATATGTTTCGTACTCCGACTGTCAAAGTTTTTCTTAAAATCATTAATCGCTTTCGAACAGGAAACATTCATCGTCCTATATATAGAAGAAAAAGAAGAGCACGAATTGAAGAAAATATTATAAATGTCTTGGCATATTTGCAATTTGATCCTCATATAAGTACCAGGGCAATTGCAAGGGAGTTGGGAATAACTCGAACTACTGTTCTAAGTATTCTGAGGGAAAACAAGTAAGTAATTACCGGTAAGATTGCAGACGCGTCATTCATTGGTTTTTAGATAAGTTCGACATTATATCGATAAAATCTGGATAGTTTAATAATATTTTATAAAACAGGAGCATAAAGTGACACTCTTTTACAAATAACGGTTGTAAAAAAATTATGTTTTTCTTGCAGGTTACATCCATATCACATTACGTTACACCAGGAATTAACGAACGACGATTTCGACCATAGATTAGATTATTGCCACTGGCTATGGAATATGATTCAGGAGGATCCTGAGATTCTTTTACGAATTTTATGGACAGATGAGGCCACATTTCGTAGTGGGACCGTAGACAGACACAATATGCACTATTGATCACACACAAATCCCAACTAGATGCAGCAGATTCAAAACCAAGGTCGTTGGTCTGTAAACGTTCGGTGCGGGATTATAGGCGGTAAAATTGTTGGTTCTTGGATTTTCAATGAACGACTTAATGGAGACACCAACCTAAATTTCCTAGAGAAAGAACTTCCAGTCCTTTTGGAAAATGTCCCTCTCGAAATTCGTCGTAATATGTGGTTTCAGCATGATGGGTGCCCAGCTCATTACACAGCGAGAGTTCGCGATTTCTTAAATAGGACTTTTTTGGAAAAATGGATAGGACAAAGAAGTTTATTTTTATGGCCACCAAGGTCTCCGGACCTAACTTGTTTAGACTTTTATTTATGGGGGCGACTAAAAGATCTGGTCTATGTAACCCGACCCACAACAAGGGAATATATGATTCAACGGATTACAAATGCCGTTCGTAGCATCTCAGTGGCTGAAATCGAAGCAAGCGTGCTGATGACACAACAAAAAATCCAGTCCTGCATTGAACAAGATGGCCGTCATTTCTAACATTTAGGCCCCCACTAATTATCGTTAATAAAATATTTTAAAATAAATCGGTCTTTTTCAAGACTATACTTCTTGCGTTAAAAAGAAGTAGCTTTTAGTGTTTTATTAGTGTTATTGTTCCTCGTTCTTGTTGTAGCCTGTTGGCGTTTAAACACACTACAAATTGTGGCTTTAGAAAACAGAATTTGGACCAGTCCCAAGTCTGGATAAAGTGTGAGGGAAAGCAACAATATATGTTAGAAACCTTTAAATATACGGAGTTTAATTTTTTAACGACCACGATAAATAATAACAAAACAACCTTAAACACAATTTTTCTTATCAGGTTGGCAATTTAGCAGTAAAATAATATATATTGTGGTCAAATAACTATAATTAGAAATTAAAAACGACATATATACCGAAACATTCCCTGAAATATGAATTTTTTTTCGTATTTTAAATTACTTTTATTTATAATTTAGATTAGGAAAGAGATATTGAGATGCGGTTTTCACTGACGTGTTAAGCTCTTATTTGGCTATCTTTAGCTGTAAAAAAGTGATATCGTTGCATTTAAAATTTTTGAGAAAATCTGTCTTATTTGTGGTTATGTCA
Source organism: Pissodes strobi (assembly GCA_016904865.1). Lineage (NCBI taxonomy): Eukaryota > Metazoa > Arthropoda > Insecta > Coleoptera > Curculionidae > Pissodes > Pissodes strobi. The sequence goes on from MU185097.1 coordinate 162,280, forward strand.
AAAAACGCCCTCTAGCGGCAACGTAAGCAATCGCAATCAGCTTGTTCACAGAGCAACTGATAGGTTAAGAATAGCTCTTTTCAATGACACTAAGTTTGATGAAATCCGTTGAGCCTTTTTGAAGTTATAGACATTTGTTTGGAAAAACATTTGAACATCGCCTACCACTTTATTTGAATAGATTGAGCAAAAGTTATTAACAAAAAAGAATCAAATTTGTCTCAGCCTTAAAACTAGCTGCATTTTAAGTATTCTTAATTGGTGAAAATTTGGAAAAAACAACTTTTCAAATTCCACGCCACCTGGCGGTCATTTTAGAAACTTACAAATAATTTCCAGCGTTTTCTCTTGGCCTTTTTAGTTCCAAAATTTTTTACCGCAAGTCTTTACGATAATTATTTTTCGAGATATGGCCGAGTGCCCTTCTTAACTGACCACCCGGTACATTCTATTTAACATAGGTATAAGGCATAACGTAATTTTCCTTCTACTTTAATGTATTTTTTTTTCTACCTTTTATGTAAAAATTTATTAGATTTTAATTATTCTTTGCATTTGGGCTGGCCAGCCAAGCAAAAAAAAGCAACCGCAGTTATAACTTGGATAATATTTTTTTTTTGCATAATAAAAGAAAAAACCCTTGCCCAGTCAAAAAAAACCCTAAATATTAGTATTTTGTTTAAGAACAATTATTTTAACAAATTTTGACATACGTGTACAACCAAAAATAAGAAATTACCACATAAAGGCAGGACTAAGCCATCTTAGGGAGGGATGACTGATTATGTCCTCTATAAGGCATGGCTCGAAAAATAAAACTATTACTGACTGATGGTCTAGCAACCTCTCTTGTTCAAGAGTAAGATAGCATCTACATTCCCGTAGATCTTGTTCGATCCTCCTCCGTCTCGGTACTCTATTTGCACTGTTGACAGATATATTCGGTAAAAATCCTGGCAGAAGCATTTAAAGGGATAAAACTTGAACTGTCTTCCCAAGGACATGAACTTCGGTTAACTTAAATACTGGCTTTATAAATAAACATTATGGTAACAATTTACCGTTACATAACCCTACTAATAAACCATACGATATTTACTCAAAGCTATGAGCACAAATTAACAATACCATATCTAGATCAAATAACTTTAAAAAAATTGCTTTATCCCTTTCGCTTAAAGAGAACACACACAGCTCTAAACGCTACTATTTCCATACATATATACATAAGTTTTCATAAATCAGAATAAATTATTATAAAATGAAAAATGCAATAATTTTTTTCAACTATACATATGAGGATTTTGAATTTCTGAATGCCTTTTTTATGAGAACTATTACATTTGAGATGTCTATTATTAAATGTTAAAGTATAAAATATTTTCAGTGCTATAAATAGTTTTAATACAAACAGCTTGGGAAAATTTGAACAGGGATGGAGAAGTTGTACTTTTTCAAATATATTCACGAGATAATTAAATTTTTTTGTCGCCTGCACATGTGTTCTCAAACTACGAGTTGAAAATACTCTCAAGGCTGTACATAAAATGTACCCACCTTTCTGGTGGTGATGATAAATCACCAAAAGTACCTTTGGTTGCATCAAAAGCTTAAAATGAGACAGAAGTTTGTCTACATCAATATTATAACATTCTCTGCTAAAAGCATAGCAAATGTCACATGAATGTACTTCCAGACACCTTTTCATCAAATATCCACAGACATAATAGAAATCATTCTGTGTTGAAACGGTTTTTTTACGGTAATTGGAGTCAGGCAAGGAAATGGCTGCAGTTGATGTTTCCGACTCCTTATTAATAATTTCTACCATGTCCATGGATTTTAAACTAATGAGAACATCATCTAAATCCTCCCTACAATTCATGTGATTTGAGTGGAAATAAATCTGCAGAAATAATTTTCTGAAGGCACTTTGAAACTGTATTGGTGTGGGATTTATGCAATTGTCTCTCTCTTGCCTTACACTTCCAAAGATTTTTTTTCTAAACAATCAATATTCTGGTTTTAAGATACTTATACCCACAGTTTAAAAGTTTTTGCCATAAATTTAGAAGACCTCTTATTCTAATAGACCAACATTTAATAATCTTGGCCATTTTTGTTTAATACCTTTAAATTTGACAAAAAATTCAAAGCTTCGTTTAAAAATCTACTTGTAAATCAGATCTGTCAAGTACATGCTTAAATTTAGAAGAATTATTTGATGATAAGGAGTTCAAGATATCAAACAGATTATTAAATTTTTCTACAATTTGAATTGTTGCAAAAGCTTCATTTGGAAGTGCACCCAAACTCATGTATGTATTCATACCACTGGCTCAAAAGTTGAGCGGCATAACTCACTCTCATTTTTTCAAAAGTTGTGGGAGTAAGGTGAGAATTAGTGAGTTTGGGTACACACCTGTACAACTGCTTTTTATCGGAGTTATAGAAACATTTAATATATGACCAAGACGTTTTCCTACCTTGAAAGCAAAAGGTGTGCTTAAGTTACTGCGGGTGGCCTTAATTAAATGACATGGGTCAAAAATATAGAACATATTCTCACCTCCTACCTGAAACTCTGCATTTTCAGGTGTAATTCCTAGACATTTAAGGCCGATTCATACTATAGGTCAAGTCACGGTCTGGTCACAGTTGGATCAAAATATCGTTGGAAAGAAATACCAGGTTCACTTGATTGGCTCGTGATCTGACCTTGCCATACAATGTGAATAGTGTAATTTGTTATGCAAACCATAATATTTGATCTGACTACGACCGGACCCTGATCAGAACGTGACTTGGCCTAATAGTATGAATCGGCTTTTTATACCTTCCACTTTTAAATGTATAAACTTTAAATTTAAAATACAATCTTCTAAAATAGTACGAAGTTCTATTCTATCGATACAAAGGATGCAGTGTTTATCCTTATCAGCCATTGTCTTCATTTTGATTTTAAGGGCCTTATATACTGATTTATTGTGTATTCCTGGTTGACATTGCAGCTTTTCAGCATATATAGTTGGTGAAAGGTGAGAAGATAGATTATCTTTCCTTATGTTGGTTGCTTGAATATCATCTAAATTCACCCATTTTGTTTCCTCATCTTTTGAAATCTAGGACCTAGAATGACCTGAATGACCTGATAATGAGAATGAAGGTATTGTTGATACAGTATCAACAACAAACATAAGGCTGTTTAATTGCAGTCAAACAATATCATGTTAGTACCAATAAAGTGTCTGACAAATATCAATTAGTACAACTCAGATGAAAACTGGAACTATTTAGGTGACCAGTAGATACTTTCTATTCGGTACATAACTCATAAAACCTGTAGTGTTTCTAGTACATATTTTTATTGAAATATTGTGATTATAGGATGAGGTGAAATATCTGAATTTAGAGTACCTATCAGGGTAATTACCAATAAAATTTTTCTACTCATGGAATTCAAAATGCTGTTGCTAAATTCAGTCATAATGATTAGACAAACGAAATAGCTGTAACTGTTTGTGCCATTAAAAACAATACAAAATACTTTAATTTTTTTATGTCAATGAACAATTGCTATAAAGATTTACCTGCAAGGATCTTGATTTTCTTTAGTGGTTCTTGAGATGAATCTTGACTTGTCTCAAATACCCATTGTAGATATTGACCACATATTGTAGGAATTGCGTCATGTACGAAGTGCTTTCTTGCAGAGGTTATCTTAGAAAAATACTTTTCCTCAAAGTGAACTTCACATAGTCTATATGTCATCATCTGTTTAACTGGTCTATCCAGTATACACTTCTAATAGAAGCTCATGTCCAAACTTTGGCACTGAAAAAAAATCTCATTAGATCACCTATGATAATTGTAATTTATAAAACTTAAAAAAATTATTTTTAACACAAGCTTGGTCTTTTCGCAGTTTTTGATTAAAATACAGGAGGGTTAAGCCTGTCATTATACTCAGAAAATGAACACATCAAGGCACATATTATTGCAGTTTTGGAATGCCAGCTAAGTTCTGCATGTGATGTCTTTTACAATTCGCAATCAAAATGTAAGTGGACTTGAATTAGACATCTACACATTTGGCAAAACTAGAGTACCTAGAGCAAAACCTCCAAACGTCAAGTATGATGTACTTTTGTTATAAGTTTATCGATATAAACTCGTCTATGAACTTGCCGAATTGATCATTTGAGATATATTATATTTCATACTAATTCCCATGTTTTAGTTTTACAATAAAGGCATAAAGTTCAAAATATTCCATTAGCTTTTCATGGTATCCAAATACCAAATAGTCAGTTCTTATTGAGACACCCTTTATATATGGATGCTATACTTGTGTACACCAAATATTATGTTTAATAAAATAAAACAAAAAATACAGAAACAAATTAAAAGTTAACAAAAATCTTACAATGAAATATGCCCCTTAAGAGGTTGGGTTATCACATAAAAGAACTAAATAATGCTGATTTAGTTGCGGTGTTTTAGAAACAGAATCAAATAGCAATTCTGCTAATTTCTTTTTTGACGATAACCTTAAATATTGTTTAGGAAGATACTAATTATTTTTTTGGAAATATTGGTAAGTTTTTTTGGCACCAAATAACGGTTCCCAACTTGATGCCTAAATATCCATAATTTCGAAGTAGCTCATTATTATTGGGGGGGAGAAGGGGGGAAGGGGGGAAGGGGGGAAGGACAACCTGCAATAATGTTTCTTTGTCTATTTTCAAAAAATCCTTAATCCTGTCTTTGTAGTAAACTTCTTTTCAGGTATGGATTATTTGTACCCACTTGAATTTTTCTAATTTCAGGCTATTATCCATTATAGATAGGTAGGTAATGACAGGTAAAGATAAGGTATTCTTTTATACAATGGTAGCGGACATCGATAAACATTAATATTACCTGAATTTGTTGTTCGGAAGATTCGGGAAGATTTACTGAAAATTAGGGTATGATTGAAACTAGGATATTAAATATGTGATTCAAACGCACTAAAGACACGTTATGCTACTTATTTAACCGAGAAACTCATTACATTACACACACAAAATATTTTGTGATTACACACACCGGACCGCTCTTCTATTTTTCCTTTTCCGCGAAATAGAAATCGTTGGTTAGGTTCTCTTTTCTCTTTTTAGGTTACTATGAAAAATATTAGGCCTACGAAACATAAAACCCAGGCCTTATAACAAATAACTTCTACAAACTAATTCAGGTCATAATAATTTCATTCCTTTACAATAGAATTATTTTGCTGGAAATGGCCCAAAGACCCTTCATGTGAGAACAGCATAACAAATTTTATAGGAACATACTCTAATTAACAAAGACCATTTTTTAAGCACATATATACGGGTGCATTATATCTCTACCTTTGAACATTTTTGCTCAATGTAGAATGTGGAGATATATGTTGTTGGATAAAAAAAAACTTGAAACTTAGAACAGTAGCTATACACATTACATGTACCTAACGTCTTTTGAAATCCAATTTATCACTTATAAATTGCACTTTTTCACCACTAATATGCTGTATCAATATTTTTCTATTCTTCAAAAGCAATTATTGAACAATTAATTTAAATTTCAATTAAAAAAAAAAAACAACCATTATATTAGTGTTAGTACTTACCGGTCATAATCTTTAGAGGAAATTTGAAGAAAGATTTTCCATCTCCAGACCTAGTTAAACAGGCACGATATGCAGAAGAAATACCCGACATGATTATACACTTATTCAGTTTTAAAATTTGGAAATTACGATACAATTCAAAACTAAAACGCAGTTATCAGAATTCGTAACTGACGCGCATGCGCACAAAATTTGGTCCCCCAGCTGTCGCTACTCGTTGGTTTGTTATACTTTGGTTCTACCTTAAGGTAAATGCAGGCAGTTTGATCAATAGAAAGTTTTATTATATATTAAACAAGTTACATATTTAGGGCTTACGTCAGTGTGAAACAATAGGGCTTCCTTTTTATATTTATGCTATAGCTATTTTTATGGAGATTTGAGATATTTTTTTCGGATTAAAGCAAATAATTCTAGCTTAAGCTAAATGCAGGAATTGCAACCAATAGAAAGTTTTATTATATATTACGCAAGTTACATATTTAGAGCTTACGTCAGTGTGAAACAATAGGATCTCCTTTTTATATTTATGCTGTATCTATTTTTATGAGGTTTTGGATATTTTTTTTTCGGATTAATGCAGATAATTCTACCCTGAGCTAAATGCAGGGAGTTTAACCAATAGAGAGTTTTATTGTATATTATGCAAGTTACATATTTAGAGCTTACGTCAGTGTGAAAGAATGTGACCTCCATTTTATATTTATGCTGTAGCTATTCCTATGGAGATTTCGGGTATTTTTTTCGGATTAAAGTAGATAACTCTACTAGAGTATAACAAACCAACGAGTAGCGACAGCTGGTGGATCAAATTTTTCTGCGCATGCGCGAAATAGTGTGTCCATCCGTCAAACTGACTTTCGTATTGTTGATTGTTGTTGTAGTGCGTCAGTTACGAAATACGAATGCCGATAAGTGTGTTTTAGTTATGAATAGTGTTCCAAATTTTAAAATGGAATAAGTGTATAATCATGCCGGGTATTTCTTGTGCATATCGTGCATGTTTAACTAGGTCTGGAGGTGGAAAATCTTTCTTCAAATTTGCTCTAAAGATTATGACCGGTAAGTACTAACACTAACCCACAATATCATGGTTGTTTTTTTTTTAATTGAAATGCAAATTAATTGTTGAATAATTGCTCTTGAAGAATAGATAAATATTGATACAGGAGTAATAATGGTGAAAAAGTGCAATTTATAAGTGAGAAATTGAATTCCAAAAAACGTTAGGTACATGTAGTGTGTTATAAGTTTCAAGTTTTCTTTTTTTCTAAGTTTCAAGTTTTCTTTTTTATCTAACACACATTCTACATTGAGCAAAAGTTTTCAAAAGTAGAATAATAATGCACCCATATATGTGCTTAAAAAATGGTCTCTCTTAATTAGAGTATGTTCCTATAAAATTTGTTATGCTGTTCTCACAAGAAGGGTCTATGGGCATTTTTCAGCAAAATAATTCTATTATAAAGGAATGAAAGTATTTCGGCCTGTATTAGTTTGTAGAAGTTATTTGTTGTAAGGCCTGTGTTTTATGTTTAGTAGACCTGATATTTTTCATAGTAACCTAAAAAAGGAGAACCTAACCTGACCTAACCAACGATTTTGATTCCGCGGAAAAAGAAAAATAGAAGGGCGGTTCGGCTTGTTTAATGTAATGAGTTTCTCGGTTAAATAAGTGGCATAACGTGTCTATAGTCCGTTTGAATTACAGATGTTATATCCTAGTTTGAATCATACCCTAATTTCCAGTATATCTTCCGAACAACAAATTCGGTTACCTAATACTAAATATTTGGGAGTAATTATGCTTCTGTTTATCCATCTCTGCTATCATTCTATAAAAGCAAATGCTGCTACGTTATCTTTACCTGTCATTACCTAACTATCTAATGGATAATAGCCTGAAATTAGAAAAATTCAAATAGTTATTTGCTGCCAAAATTACCCAATAATTCCAAAAAAATAATTATTAGAATCTTCGTAAACAAAAATTCAGGTTATCGTGAAAAAAGAAATTAGCAGGATTGCTATTTGATTCTGTTTCTAAAACATCGTAAGTAAATCAGCATTATTTAGTTCTTTTATGTGATAACTCAACCTCTTAAGAGAAGTATTTTCTTGTAAGATTTTTGTTAACTTTTAATTTGTTTCGGTTTATTTTTGTTTTATTTTATTAAACATAATATTTGCTGTGCACAAGTATAGCATACATATTAATATATAAAGGGGGTTGTTTCAATAAGAACTGACTATTTTGTTATTTGGATACAACGAAAAGCTAATGGAATATTTTGAACTCTAGGCCTTTATTGTAAAACTAAAACATTGGAATTAGACAAGAAATATAATATATTTCAGCTAAAAAATATATTGGGTGCTGGAAATAAAAATGTATTCCAGTATGCCTTCACTCACCAGATAAAAGTATTGCATTCTTTCAAGGATTTTGTAAATTATGTATTAGAGAAGAATAGGTAATTTGATATTCATAGACGAGTTTATATCGATAAACTTATAACATAATTACATCACACTTGATATTTGGAGGTTCTGCTCTAGGTACTCTAGTTTTGCCAAATGTGTAGATGTCTAATTCAAATCAACTTACATTTTGGTTGCAAATTGTAAAACACGCCACCTGCAGAAGTTAGCTGGCATTCCAAAACTGCAATATGTGCCTCGATGTGTTATAAATGCTTCATTTTCTGAGTATAATGACAGGCTTAAAATATCTGCCCCCCTGTATTTTAATCAAAAACTGCAGAAAGACCAAGCTTGTGTTAAAAATTTTTTTTCTTCAGTTTTATAAATATCATGTCATAAATCTAATGAAATTTTTTTTTCGGTGCCAAAGTCTGGGCAGAAGCTTCTGTCAGAAGTGATATACTGCGTAAATCAGTTAACAGATGATGGCGTATAGACTATGCGAAGTTCACTTTGAGGAAAAGTATTTTTCTAAGATAACCTCTGCAGGAAAGAAAGCACTTGGTACCTGATGCAATTCCTACAATATTTGGTCAATATCTATTACGGGCATTTGAGACAAGTCAAGATTTATCTCAGGAACCACCAAAGAAAATCAAGAACCTTCCAGGTAAATCTTTATAGCAATTATTCATTGATTATAAAAAAAATTACAGTACCTATTAGTATTGCGTCTAATGGCACAAACTGCCACAACTATTTTGTTTGTCTAATCATTATGACTGAATTTAGCAACAGCATTTTGAATTCCATGGGTAGAATAATTTTATTGGTTGGATTTATTATTTACAAGTGAGTTACAGAACAGTAATTACCCTGATAGGTAGTCAAAATTCAGATATTTCACCTCATCCTATGATCACATTAATTCAATAAACAATATGTACTAGAAACACTACCTGGTTTTATGAGTAATGTACCCAACAGAAAGTACCTACTGGTCATATAAATAGTGCCAGTTTTTATCTGAGTTGTACTAATTGATATTTTTCAAACACTTTATTGGGTCTAACATGATATTGTTTGACTGCAATTAAATAGCCTTATGCTTGTTGTTAATACTGTATTAACAATACCTTCATTCTCATTATCAGTTTCAGGTCCTAGTATTTCAAAAGATGAAGAAACAAAATGGGTGAATTTGGATGATATTCAACCAATGAACTTGATAATAAATAACCGTGTTCTACCTCCTCACCTTTCACCAACTATATATGCTGAAAGCTGCAATGTCAACCAGGACTACACAATAAATCAGTATATAAGGCCCTTGAAATCAAAATGAAGACAATGACTGATAAGGAAAAACAATGCATCCTTTGTATCGATTGTAGGCATTCAACCAAATGGTGATAAACTTCGTACTATTTTGGAAGATTGTATTTTAAATTTAAAGGATTTATATTTAAAAGCGGAAGGCATATTAAGTGACATGGGCTCGAATTTTATTGATTTGACTAAATGTCAAGGAATTACACCTGAAAATACAGAGTTTCAGGTAGGAGGTGAGAATATGTTCTATATTTTTGACCCATGTCATTTAATTAAGGCCACCCGCAGTAACTTAAGGCAGCACACCTTTTACTTTCAAGGTAGAAAAACACCTTGGTCATTTATTAAACAATGTGATAAAAAGCAGTTCTACAGGTGTGCATCCAAACTCACTAATTCTGACCTTAATCCCATAACTTTTGAAAACATGAGAGTGAGTTATGCCGCTCAACTTTTGAGCCACTCAATTGCCAGTGGTATGAATACATGAAGCTTTTGCAACAATTGAAATTGTAGAAAAATTTAATAATCTTTTTGATATCTTGAACTCCTTATCATTAAATAATTCTTATAAATTTAAGAATGTATTTGACAGATCTGATTCACAGTTAGAATTTTTAAATGAAGCTTTGGATTTTTTGTCAAATTTAAAGGTAATAAACAAAAATGGTCAAATTATTAAATGTTGGTCTATTACAATAAGAAGTCTTCTCAGTTTATGGCAAATACTTTTAAACTGTGGGTATAAATATCTTAAAGCCAGATTGTTTAGAAAATCTTGTAACGCTGCAGGGAGGCAATTGCATAAATCCCACATCAATACAGTTTCAAAGTGTCTTTAGAAAATTATTTGTGCATAATTATTTCCACTAAAATCACATGAATTATAGGGAGAATTTAGATGATGTTCTCATTAGTTTAAAATCCATGGACATGGTAGAAATTATTAATAACAAGTCGGAAACATTAACTGCAACAATTTCCTTGCCTGATATTGCAATTACCGTAAAGAAACCATTCCACCACAGAATGCTTTCTATTATGTCTGTGGATATTTGATGAAAATGTGTCTGGAAGTACATTCATGTGACATTTACTATGCTTCTGGCAGCATTGATGTAGACAAACTTCTGCCGCATTTTAAAGCTTTTGATGCAACCAAAGGTACTTTTGGTGGTTTATCATCACAACCAGAAAGTATTTTCAACTCGCAGTAATTCTAATTAACTCGTGAATATATTTGAAAAAGTACAATTTCTCCATCCCTGTTCAAATTTTCCAAAGCTGTTTGTATTAAAACTATTTATAAGACCACAAATATTTTATACTTTAAAATTTAATAATAGACATCTCAAATGCAATAGTTCTGATAAAAAAGGCATTCGGAAATTAAAAATCCTATGACATGTATAGTTGATAAAAATTATTGCATTTTTCATTTCATAATAATTTACTCTGATGTGTGAAAACTTATGCATGTATGTATGTAAATAGTAGCGTTTAGAGCTGTGTGTGTTCTCTTTAAGCCAATGGGTATTAGCAATTTTTTTTAAGTTATTTGATCTAGATATGGTATTGATAATTTGTGCTCATAGCTTTGAGTAATATTGTTCTCATATTTATTTTTGTATGGTTTATTAATAGGGTAATGTAACGGTAAATTGATACCGTAATGTTTAAAGCAAGTATTGTGTATATGATAGCAACCACTAATTTATTATAAGCATTATTATAATCGTTGTCTTATTAGTATATGTAGGTATAATTATATAATAATAAATGTAATGCACAGCGACCTTTAACTATAAAAGCATTGGCATTACGTGGTCAGTATTGACAGAGTGGGTGTAAGGATTAGAATCCCTTAAGACAACTGGGGTAAGTAAGTACTCCGGACTTACAACTCCTCAGCCTACTGATAACAGTTAATTAATAAAAACTTTTTGTTTGTGCTGTTGCAAGTTTTAATTTTCCTCCACGTTTCAAAGGTTCAAAAAATTTACCCAATACTTTTGTAAATATAATTTATCGTAATTTAAAGAAATGGAGCACTATTAATAATAACAAGAAGTTGCTGAAACTAGTATAATAAGAAATGTCTATTCGAGAACCGCTGAAAACGTCGTATAATATATCTTTTTCTACTACCTATCAAAAACCTCTGCTACACCTCTTCAATAACTTCCAAACCAGGCGCATGTAAGCTCAAAGTGCTTTATTTAGGTTAAAAATTGACACAGCAACTTCTTAACATGATAAATGAAATCATGAAATACATGGGTTTATTTTTCTCTCAACGCACCCTCACTAAAGGAAACTAATTATTTAAATAAAATTCCAAGAAAATATTGAGATTCCTTTATCAACAAATCGTAGAAGAAATATAAGTAATATATATTTTTATGATAAAAGATTTCAGAAATTATTATCGCCAAGGGTGACAGGAAGTAGGAAAACCCACTTATTATAGAAAAGCTTTAAATTTTACTGAGTGAGATTCAAATATGAAACTTGAGCAATTTTCCACTTCAAGTTTTTTATAGTGTAGTCACAGAGTCGCTTCCTTTTGAGCCACTTCATGGTTTGAGCATTTTACAAATATGGTGTTCAACTGTCATCGGCTCTGCCGGAATCGGTCCCTTGAACATCAAAGGTGCCGACGCTTTATGATGTCGCTACGCGTTGGTTTGTTATACTCGGATTCTACCTTAAGCTAAATGCAGGAAGTGCAACCAAAAGAAAGTTTTATTATATATTATGCAAGTTACAAATTTAGAGCTTACATCAGTATGAAACAATAGAACCTCCTTTTTATATTTATGTTTTAGCTATTTTTATGGAGATTTCGGATATTTTTTCGGATTAAAGCAGATAATTCTATCTTAAGCTAAATACAGGGAGTTTAATCCATAGACAGTTTTATCATGTATTATACAACTTACACATTTAAGGCTTATGTCAGTGTCAAACAATAGGACCTGCTTTTTATATTTATGGAGATTTCGGATATTTTTTTTAATTAAATCAGATAGTTCTAGCTTAAGCTAAGTGCAGGGAGTTTAATCACTAAAAAGTTTTATTATATATATTATTCTAGTCACATATTTAGGGTTCACGTCAGTGTGAAACAATAGGGCCTCATTTGTAGCTGTAGCTATTTTAATGGAGATTTCGGATTTGTTTTTGAATTAAAGCAAATATTTCTACCTTAAGCTAAATACATGGAGTTTAGTCAATACAAAGTTCTATTATATATTATACAACTTTCATATTTAGGATTTACGTCAGTGTGAAACAACACATTACAACATTATCGAAACTGGTAATTATTTCAAAGGCCGTTGGAAAACTTTTAAATTACATTTTTTTACTAATTCAATTCCTGAAAGCTGCGGAAATATATTCACTACCTACCCTTCTACATTAAAAGAACAAAGTATTTCCAAACCCTCAACGTTTTCTGCCTCTGACGAGGAAACTTTGCTTGCACCGCACCAAAATTAATATTATGAACGCTTTTTAGTTATTTAACGGTGGCCATATGTGGCGAAAAGTTTAAGCTTTTTGCTTTGCAGTCGCTAGTTGGCATTGCCATTTTTTACGGTTTATTAAATTTTCTTTTATCCGACACATGGCAACATCCTGCGCCAAGCTGTTTGCAAATTAATTTTTATTTTTAATATAGCCTGAATCGCACGAGTGCTGCTATTGTCAGAGTACTTAATTGCATAGAAATAACAATTTACTATAGCAGCGGTTTATTCCTAATGAAAGTTATAATTAATAAGTCCTTCAAATGAATTTCTTTTTAGCGTCGAGAGAGTTCAATGAATATGAAAATTATATGGGTGTTTTTAAAAATAATAACAATCCAAAACATAATTCAGAGTGATGGAGGACAGGAGCTATAGATATATAGATTATAAAGAAATTAGTAATAGATCTAGTGAAAGTTTGCCTTTAGCAGGCCTGGTCTATAATGCCAATAATTTAGATAGGTAGAAACTTGAAGTTTGAATGAGAGGAAAAACGAATAATATTAAGTTCACATTTCAGAAAGGTAAAATGGCAACATGATCGAATAAAAACAACATTAACAATAACAAATTGCGGACATTTTGAATAATAAAGTTTTCCTGCTCAAGAAAATGGAACTATATTAGTCATTTGAGAAAGTTGAAAAGTCGTCAAGTTTGGATTACAAAACAGTGAAAAGGAAAAATTTCCTATACGCTTTGAAATTGAAGCATGGTGTTTTGGTCGAGACATCCTGTACGTACAACTGATAGCAATAGGACAAGAGGCAGGAATCCGTCCACTGACGCGGAACCAATTAGACATCGATAATTAACTAAAGTCCGATCCAAGAAGCAGCGATGCAGTCAACCGAGACGTTAGTTAACAATGGCCTGTTTCTTGATAGAGATCGATTGTCCATCATGTTCCAGCTGATTTATAGATCTCTGGTCAAGGCAGGGAATAGAACTAGGTCACAGAGTCCAGAAGACGTTTCGAGTATTTGGATATTCATTACGGTACATTCATTAAAAATGCTTTGACTTTAAGGCTGAATAATTCATAAAGGGCACCAGGGCCATAATTACGTTTGGTATAATTGACCTGTTTTTAGATACAGATCGTTGTTAAACATATTACGGCTGATTTGTACTCAATAAATAGCCGGTCAAGCCAGAGAATAAAACTTGGTCGTCGACTCTAGAAGACAGTTCAAGAATGGGGATATTCAATAAGGCACATTCATTTACCTAGACCGAGGGGCGATATAATTTAAAAATGTTTGTCTTTAAGCCTGAATAATATGTAACAATTATATACATCAGTTAATGCTACGTAGCGACCATATCTCGGGAGCAATTTATAATACGATTTTAGGGTAAAAAAATTATTGAGAAATATGGCCAAAATATTTTGATCAAAAATATTTTTCAGTTCAAAATTTAACCGTTGCAAAATTCTGCAAATACTATAGACACAATTTAAGGAGTAAATACACTTTTTAGAAACTAAACTGCTGGATACTCGAACCTACACAAACCGATTTTTAGGCAAATTTCAAAGTTCAATATCTTTACCAAGAAAAAAGTTTTTTTGAACGCGGCTTTATTATTCCTGCTTAAGCTGCATGACGTAAATTTCTCATAGGGCTTTAAGATTATGATATACGGGGTGATCAATAAAGTTATGCAAAAACTAAAAGGTTTGTGTGTGTGACATTTTGGCAAAAAAAATTGTTGGTCTTTGCAATATGGTTCGTTATTAAGGTAAAATCAATATCTCTAGACGTTTTTGTCAGTTTTTGGATTTAGGCCCTTTAGCCTTCAATACACTATTAAATATCAAATTAGGGTAAAAAGATTTTTAAAATCCTATAACTTGACAATGGATTGAGAGATCTTGATGATTTCTGCAGATTTGAAATCCTTACTTCATGTAGATTTTCTATGGTTCAAGCATTTTATTTGAATGTTGAAATTTCCACATTATACCGGGTCAATAATAGAGAAAAACGAAGGGTACACAATATTGTTTAAAATACCCTACGTTTTTGTTTATTATTGACCCGGTATAATGTGAAAATTTCAACCCTTAAATAAAATGCTGGAACCATAGAAAATCTACATAAAATAAGGATTACAAATCTGCAAAAATCAAGATACGTCAGTCAAATGTAAAGATATTGGATTTTAAAAATCTTGTTACTCTAATTTGATGTTTAATAATGTATTCAATTCTAAAGGGCCTAAATCCAAAAACTGACAAAAACGTCTAGAGATATTGATACACCATTACTAACGAACCATATTGTAACGGCCAAATTTTTTTTTTGCAGAAATGTCACAGACACAAACTATTTGATTTTTTGCAGGACTTTATTGATCACCCCGTACATCATAACCCTATGGTCCTATGTGAAATTTACTTCATGGAGCTTAATCAGAAATAAACTAGCTTTTGAAATCCGCGAACTGCATTCAAAAAGCTTTTGTCTTGGTAAATATATTGCTTTGAAATTTGCCTCAAAATCTGTTTGTGTAAGTTCGAGTGTCCAGTAGTTTATGTTCAATTCTCTACAAATTTTAGTTTATGGGTATGTCAAACAATTCTAAAACATAGACTGCGGTGGAGACTAGAGGGAGTTATAAATATGATCAGCTTGAATACGGAAAGTACATGGATTTCTATGAAAAATAAATACAATGATCTAAACTAAGATTAAGAAAAATGCAAAAATATACCCGTGTCACAATAATCGTGGCGACGACATAGTTTTTTTGTAAATCAAACGGCAAACATATTCATATTTATCCTGCTAGAGAAGAAATCTTAGAATTCCAAAAAAACACAAGTTAAAATCTGGTAAAGGGCTTCCGGACGGAGTTACTCAAAACTTATTTGAATAATTCCTTAACAGGGCTGCCGGGACGTGAACTGAGCTCTTTATCGCGCCCGAATTTCAAACAAAAACTATTTAGTAAAAGTTGATAATCTCTTTATATACATTTATTTATCAACTAGTAATATACGTTTCTTGGTACTATAAACTATAATAAGCTATATCTGCGAGAAGTTTACGTTCTAAGGCTTTTGTTGGTTGCCATACCTGACATCCATACAGCACTATACCTTTAAATATGGCATTATACATAAGATCTTTCCTTTCCCGAGATATGTTCTGGGACCTCTGTTAAGTTTAAGCATCCTATTATTTTTTTCCCTTTCATGATCCTTTCGGCTATCTTTTTCTTTGTTCGACCACTTTTCTCAATTTTCGTTCCCAGATATACACATTCAGGGCATACTTCTATGTTCTCATTTTGTCGTAGCTGCAGTTTCTCTCCATGATCTCCGATACAAAGGTATTTTGTTTTTGAACGGTTTACTACTAATCCCCACTCATCATACGTTTCTATTAGTTTCCTTGTCATAAACTCAAGATTCTCTTTGTCATGGGATATAACTACCTGATCCTCTGCGAAATGAAAAGTATATAAGGTTGTAACGTCGTCTATCGGCGCACCCATTCCACCGCAATGCTCTGCTCCAGTTTTTTAAAGCTTCGTTGAGGTAAATCTTGAACAACGTTGGAGAGAGACAGCATCCCTGTCTGAGACGCTTATTAACTGGAAAACTTTCTGATATTTCCGTTCCTAGTTTGATTCTAGATCTCGACTGATAATACAGTTTGAATAATTTCTTAACGGAGCTGCCAGGACGTGAACTGAGCTCTTTATCGCGCCCCATGGAATAGGACATTTCAAACAAAAACCATTTAGTAAAAGTTGATAATCTCTTTATATACATTTATTTATCAACTAGTAATATACGTTTCTAGGTAGTATAAATGATAATAAGCTATATCTGCGAGAAGTTTACGTTCCCAGGCTTTTGTAGTTGCCATACCTCACATCCATAAAGCACTATACTTCTAAGTATGGCATTACACATAAGATGTTACCTTTCCCGAGATATGTTCTGGGACCAGAGTATCGAGTTTAAGCTTCGTATTATTTTTACCCTTTGATGATCCTTTCGGCTATCTTTTTCTCTGTTCGACCACTTTTCTCAATTTTCGTTCCCAGATATACATATTCAGGGTATACATCTATGTTCTAATTTTTTGGTAGCTGCAGTTTCTCTCCATGATCTCCGATATAAAAGTATTTTATTTTTGAACGGTTTACTACTAATCCCCACTCATCATACGTTTCTATTAGTTTCCTTGTCATAAACTCAAGATTCTCTTTGTCATGGGATATAACTACCTGATCGTCTGCGAAATTAAGAGTATATAAGGTTGTAGCGTCGTCTATCGGCGCACCCATTCCACCGCATGCTTTTCTCCAGTTTTTGAAAGGTTCATTGAGGGAAATCTTGAACAACGTTGGAGAGAGAGAGCATCCCTGTCTGAGACGCTTATTAACTGGAAAACTTTCTGATATTCCCGTTCCTAGTTTGATTCTAGATATCGACTGATCATACAGCTTGATTAATTTCTTAACGGGGCTGCCAGGACGTGAACTGAGCTCTTTATCACGTTCCATGGAATAGGAAATTTCAAATAAAAACCATTTAATATAAGCTGATAATCTCTTAATACACATTTATTTATCAACTAGTAATAGACGTTTCTAGGTACTATAAACTATAATATGCTATATCTGCGAGAGGTTTACGTTCTAAGGCTTTTGTTAGTTGCCATACCTCACATCCATACAGAACTATACTTCTAAATATGGCATTACACATAAGATGTTTCCTTTCCCGAGATATGTTCTGGGACCAGAGTATCGAGTTTAAGCATCCTATTATTTTTTTACCTTTCATGATCCTTTCGGCTATCTTTTTCTCTGTTCGGCCACTTTTCTCAATTTTCGTTCCCAGATATACATATTCAGGGTATACTTCTATGTTCTCATTTTTTGGTAGATGCAGTTTCTCTCCATGATCTCCGATACAAAAGTATTTTGTTTTTGAACGGTTTACTACTTATCATACGTTTCTATTAGTTTCCTTGTCATAAACTCGAGATTCTCTTTGTCATGGGATATACCTACCTGATCGTCTGCGAAATGAAAAGTATATAAGGCTGTAGCGCCGTCTATCGGCGCACTCATTCCACCGCATGTTCTCCAGTTTTTTAAAGTTTCGTTGAGGTAAATCTTGAATAACGTTGGAGAGAGACAGCATCCCTGTCTGAGACGCTTATTAACTGGAAAACTTTCTGATATTTCCGTTCCTAGTTTGATTCTAGATATCGACTGATCATACAGTTTGAATAATTTCTTGACGGGGCTGCCAGGACGTGAACTGAGCTCTTTATCGCTCCCCATGGAATAGGAAATTTCAAACAAAAACCATTTAGTAAAAGTTAATAATCTCTTTATATATATTTATTTATGAACTAGTAATATACGTTTCTAGGTACTATAAACTATAATATGCTATATCTGCAAATATATATTTGCCGGTTATTTATAAATGCATCTCATATAAATTAGTCTTCAACCTATTAACATTATTCAACATCTATTATTGAGTAAATGTGCCGAGAGATTTTTTTTTACTACAGGTGGTTGCTTAACTCCTAAAAGGAAATTGTGAAACAACATTACGAGAACCAACAGTTTAGGATATTGCAATTAACAAAATTAAATACGTTAAAATTCATTTAAAAAAACACACATTACTGTACATATACTGCGGCGACCTATTCAGCAGACGTGCTCAATGTTGTTATCATCTTTTAATTCAATTTTTTCAAACGAGAACGATCCTTTTATACAACTGGTAACTGGTAACAACTACCAGAATAATACGAGCCTGTTAAAGGTGCAAAATTTGTATTTTACTTGATAAAAATAATAATTTTAAGTTTCTAAAACCGTAAAAGATTCGAGAAAAATGCAAGAAACTTAATTTGCTCAAAATAATTTTTTTTATAAAATTATATGCAATTTTGAGCGTTTATTAGACGAAATTCTAGTAGTCGTTACTCGGACCTCCGCCAATGAATTAATTGAGAAGTTCATCACGAACACTAAACAAACTGCTCAAATCCCTTATTAGATGTGACAAATATTATTCGAATATCGTTTCTCATTAATTACTAATAAAAAGAAAACAGAAAAAAGTATTTTGACAACGAAGCAGCATTCGTAACTTGATGTCATATTTTCGTATATCGTAGGAGGATTCACCAGTTCAGGCGATTCATTAATGAACGGAGAACATATGATGAAAATTGTAATAGAGAAATTCTATTTTTCAATGGGCATTATTTTACAAGAGAGGTATGACAAATTCACATAACGAACTTGTTTATGTCGACGAAAACCCGCAAGCAATCCAGGTGGTTGATTATCAGCGTGCATTTAAAATGAACGCATAGGCAGGAATTATTGGTCCTGTCATCTTACCACTCCGTTAAAATGATTTAAATGATGTGGAACAGCTAGTAAATTAGCCAAATTTATTTCCTCTAGCTACTAGTTGAGTAGCGAATACCTCGATAGCTTCATTCACTTCTGGTCTGGAATAGAAAAATCAAAACGAGCTCAAGCGGGGGTATCGATCTTGTTAAGTAAACAGCTAGCCAAAGATATCACAAACTATAAAGCTGTATCTGAAAGAATATTGACTGTGACTCTTAAGATTTTTGTACTAGAAACTGTAATCATAGGCACTTATGCACCCACCGACAACTCTAATGAAGCTGATAAAGACGCGTACTACGCAACTCTATCTCGAGTTTTATCAAAAGCAAAGCACAACTAAGAAATTATTCTCATAGGAGATCTCATCGCTAGAGTGGGCCGCGAAGAGGACAGCAAAGTGGTAGGAAAGTTTGGCGATGAAAGTCGAAACGATTCTGGAGAAAGACTGATCGACTTTTGTGAACTCAATGAACTACAGATACTTAATGGCTGAGTGGCTGTATCAAAGACGTTTAGACCTAGCTTTGGAAGAACTCGATAAATCTAACGATGTGGAAGTGGACACGAACCTTAATACGTTACTTAAAAGAATGGCCTATGAAGTTTTAGGGGAAGAGACTAAAAGAAAGAAAAGGGATGATTCTGGCTGGCTCACTGGTAATATAAAGAAACTCATAAATGAAAAACAAAAAGGTTATCAAAAGTGGCATTCGGAAAGAACAAATATTCATTGGAATCAATATAAACTAAAAAACAAGGAAGTAAGAGTGGCAATTAAAGCGGAAAAAACGGAAATGTGGGAAAGAAAATGCCAAGAAGTAGAAAGTCTGGTGGGAAGAGCACGGAGCACGGAAGTCCGGCGAACAATTCGGCAAATGAAAACCAATCAAACTGACACGATATCGAACAGAATGGACATGATAAGATAGAGCAACCAATATGCAGAACTATTGGTTGAAAACCGACCAGAATTTCCAACTGAAGAAGAGATTGACAACAACAATAACACTGTCTTAAGTATTAATAAAAGAGGCGTTCAACTTTGCCCCAAAAAAATGAAAAACGATCGCTCACCAGGTTCTGGTAACATAGCAGCAGAACTGTTAAAGCATGGTACTCAAAAGCTAACAAGACGAATCGCTGAATTGTTTAATGATTGCTGCCGGCAAAATAGACTACCTACAGAGTGGAAAATAGCACACATTGTATCCATCTTTAAAAAAGGAGACCGCAAAGACCCTGGTTGCTACAGAGATCTGAGCATAAATAGTTTCGTTAGCCGCCTTTTCGGAAAAATACTCCAGAATAAATTAAGAGATAATATTGGTCACAAAATATCGGAAGACCAAAGTGGATTTACACCAGGAAAATCTTGCACAATCTTACAGCAGGTAATGGAAAAAAAGAATATCAGTCAATCAGGTAATACATTTGGCCTTTATTGATTTGGAGAAGGCTTACGACTCGATCCCTTGAAGTAAAATATGGGAGGCTCTTGAAAGTTTAGAAGTAGACGGAGCCCTGCTTCAGCTGATAAAAGACTTGTACAGAGATAACAAATCGTACGTTAAAATAGGAAACAATCTCTTCAAACCAATTAATACAACTAAAGGCTTGCGACAGGGATGCAGCCTGTCTCCTTTACTATTCAATGCTTATGTGGAGGTTGTTCTAAAAGATTGAAAAGGAAGAGTCCAAGGAATGGGAATCCCGATTGGCAATGAGACCCTCTTCTCATTGAGTTTTGCGGATGATCAGGTAGTAATCGCCCAAGATTCCTACGATCTAGAATTTATGATCAAAAGACTTTAGATGAATACAAAAAATAGGGATTACAAGTAAGCCTCAAAAAACAGAATATCTGGTGGTGAACTCTGACGCCAACTTTTAGACCTTTATAAGCAACGATGTTCAATTAAATCAAGTAGAAAAGTTCAAGTACTGGGGAGCCACGGTCAACAAAGAAGGCTTGGGCAAAGCAGAGATTCAAACCAGAATCCATAACAGCAAAAAAGTATTTGGCTATATTAATAGTCTTTGGTGGGACCGAAACCTCTCCGCAAAAACAAAAAAAGGTTGTACTAAATGAGACACCTTGTATTCCATGCAAAATTTTAATCCAAAAAGGACTTCTCATAGAAGCATAACAGAGCGATCTCGGCCTAAGCCATCATCAGTGTTACCTGAAAAGCAAGTA
>MU185098.1:5838-35178 GCA_016904865.1 Pissodes strobi
AACTGTCTTTCTATAAGCAAAGCTCCACGCCACCATTAAATGAACCTCATTTTTGGGTTAATTAAACCTTACTATTCTCTTCATAATAGCGATTCCTGTGTTCTTTTAACTGGTACTCTAGGATATCAGGGTATATTATAACCAATTCCAGAATTGTACCAACAATTTCATCATTTTTTGATTTTATCATGGTGATATCGTATTAGAAACATTTATTAGGACATCTTCTTGCTGACTGCTTACATAGTTTTCAGCGTACTGTAGTATCTATCGAACTGCGGCTTTTTGTAATTTCCATGCTACAGGTATTAGATGCCATAGCTTACATATACTCCCAGATCCAAAGTAAATATAATGGTTGTCATCGTGTTTTATTTTCACGAAATTGTGCTTCTCAATTTTGTCAAAATGTATTAGGGTGATTAAATCGTATAGGAATGTCGAAGTATCCACTAGAGGAGAAGTAACTTCTAATAATTGTCCCTGGATGTTAAACTAGTTATCTCCAATCGTCTTCTGTCAAAATGTGGGACTGCACGCTTGAGTGTCAAGTTCAATACAGGGTGAAGAATCACTATCAAGATTCAATTCAATGTTGACAAACTTTGTGCGTGAATTATTTAAATAATAAAGTTATCCGCTAATTACACAGTTTTCCTTATGAACTAGAAAATTGAATGTAACATCCATCATGATTGAAATATTTTTAGACTGTTTAATTTTTGTTAGATAATCCTCAGCGCCGACGAGGAAATCGAATAAAAAAAGAAATGCATCGAAAATCATCTTACATTTTTGTAGCGTATACCTATGAAGAATAATGAAAGTAATATGGCAACGACAAGAAATATAGTCAGGATATAACAAACAGTAAAATTGCAAGCCAAGTTGAGAGAATTATAATTAAATGATAACCCAACTTGATTTAAAACTTGTTCTATTTGCATACATGCACAAAATTCTGAAATAACTAAATTTATTCTTTTGGGCTAAAGAGTACAAAAAACTGGTAAATATTTATTAATTCTGCTTATTGTCATGGGTTTTTCAACAGTCGATATCTATTAAGTTATTTTTATTAAAGCATATTTTGGATGCCGTAGTTTTCGCCTGACAATGAATTCATAAAATAATGCTCGTTAACCAATATAATAATAATAATAATAATAATAATAATAATAGCCTCAAGATGACTTCAAAGAAAAGCTGCTAGACCTTAAAGATCGCTTTAGGCAAAAAGCTAAAGCGAAAGGAGCGAGACTATTCAGATACAATGACATAACTAAGAGGAAAGAACAGAATGGTAACTTCAAACGTAATCAAAAGAAGTTCTTCAGATCACTTGAAGAACATAAGGAAAACACAATTATTGAGATCGACACAATCGAATTTACAAAGTACTGGAGAGACACGTGGAATGAATCTGGAGACTATAGCCGATCTACAGTATGGCTAGATAACATGACGAAGAGGATGGAAAACACCCAGCAAATGCAGGCCCTGCAAATTACACAAGAAGATATAATGGATTGTGTAAAGCGAAGCCAGAGTTGGAAAACCCCGGGCCCAGACCGGATTCAAAATTTCTGGCTTAAGCAGTTTACATCGACCCATGCTAGCTTGGCCCGGTGCTACACGGAGGCACTGGTTGATCCAACAAAGTTCCCAGATTTTCTCTTAGTAGGAAATACCTGCCTACTTTTCAAAAAAGGAGACAGAAAACAGCCGCAGAACTACAGACCCATCACCTGTCTGTCTGTTGTATATAAGCTATTCACATCAGCTATCGCTGAGAAAATTTACACGCACTGTATCAACAACAATATTCCAGAAGACGAGCAGAAAGGTTGCATAAAAAACTCACTAGGATGCAAAGAACAACTCACCATAGATGCCGTCATCCTTAAACAAGTTCAAAAACAACGACGTAACTTGAACGTAGGATACATAGATTATGCGAAGGCCTTTGATTCAGTACCACATGACTGGCTGATAAGAGTACTAGAACTATACAAGATCTATCCACGAATAAAGAACACTCTACAACATGTTATGAAACAGTGGCAGACCAAGCTCCAATTCTCCAATGGACACAGTGAGAGAATAAGCATCGGCCGAGGGATTTTCCAGGGAGACTCTTTATCCCCATTGTGGTTTTGCCTTGCGCTCAACCCTATGTCCAGCCTTCTCAACAACACTGAATGCGGATACAAAATCAGCCCTCAGAACCACCGTAAGCTGTCGCATCTTCGTTATATGGACGACCTCAAATTATATGCAGCAACGCCAGAAAAACTGAAGACGCTTATCGGGGTGGTGGAGCAATTCAGCACAGATATTCGTATGACCTTCGGACTCGACAAATGCGCGACGGTAAGCATAAGACGAGGAACTATCAGCGTCCTCCAACGAAACATCTACAATATCCAACAGTTACAACCAAAGGAGACCTACAAATATTTGGAATTACCACAAAATCAACAACTTGAGCACTCTACTCTTAAACGTGAGTTTACCAAAAAACAAATACAGAATAACAAAGCTATGGAACACGAAGCTATCTGGACGGAACTTGTGTGAGGCTATAAATTGCTGGGCCATCCCAGTATTGACCTACTCTTTTCGCATAGTTAAATGGTCAGTTACTGATCTAGAAGCACTGGACCGACTGACACGAAGGTTATTAACAAAATTCAGGTGCCTGCACACAAACTCGTCGGTACATCGACTCTATATTCCTCGAAAAAGCGGTGGAAATGGTTTAATTAACATTAAAAACCATTGCCTCAACATGGAGAACAACATGAAAAGAAAACTACTGACATCACGAAACGAGACCATTGCTTTGATAGCAAAACTTGATAAAAGGTTTACACTACTAAATTTCAGTGAACCGAACCAATTACCAGGAAATACAATAACACCAAGAGAGCATGAAGACCAATGTCTGGAACAAACACTTCACGGCAGGTATCCAAAACTGATTAAACAGGAGCGTATCGATAAGGAAGCGTCACTGACATGGCTGAGAGCTGGCCAACTATATCCGGAGACCGAGGGGTTCGTTATGGCTATGCAGGACAGAATAATACTAACCCGAAACTACGAAAAGCACATCTTAAAACGTGATATAATTGACAAGTGCAGAAGATGCGGAAGCGTGGGTGAAACAATCGAACACATTACAGCAGGGTGCTCTTCACTTTCAAATTGTGCCTACCTGGGCCGCCATAACCAGGTGGCCAAGGTTATTCACCAACAACTGGCTATTAAATACAAACTCATAGACAAAACAGTCTCACCCTACTACAAATACAACTCTCAACCCGTGATGGAATCGACAGATGTGGTTCTGTACTGGGACAGGCCCATTACTACGGACCGAACAGTTGACTTTAATAGACCGGACATAGTTCTCATAAACAAAAAAGAAAAATCGGGAATTATAATTGACATCGCTGTCCCCCTTTCGCATAATATTCAGAAAACAGAAGAAGAAAAGGTCTCCAAGTACGAAAACCTGGCGTATGATTTGAAGAACACATGGAACCTAAGAACAATTGCAATACTCCCATTCGTCATTTCAGTGGAAGGAATCCTAAGCAAAATTTTTCAAGAAAACTTAAGAAAACTTCATCTGCAAAACTCAATAATACAAATAACTCAACAAGCCGTTTTGCTGCAAACGTGCCACATAATAAGGAAGTTTTTAGGATGATTAAGTGGAACCGTATCGCTTACTTAATCAGACATTAATATCCAGCGAAATGCTGAGCTAAATATAACTATAACAATAATAATAATAATCATAATAATAATAATAATAATACTAATACTAATAATAATAATAATAATAATAATAATAATAATAATAATAATAATAACAATAATAATGTCTGGCCTATTCGTATATCCTGTGTGATAGACAGGGCTGGGGAATAGCTACTGGTACGACGCGACGTAAGCCAGTAGAGCCAGGGTCGCTCTATCCAGTCGGGTCGCCACTGGCGCTGGACTAATCCCTACTTCCTTTTAATCCAGAATCACTCACGTCCCAAACAGCCATCCTTGGTACCTTATCCCTTCATTGATCCTGGCTGGTTTCACTAGTTTTCCCCCTCCTCGCACCGGGAGACCGCAGTAGGAAAATTGTATAGGCGGTCACCCCTAGGGAAACCTAAATTAAAAGAGAACACCCATGAGAATGGAGTTACACAGAAGCCTCGGAAAAAAGCCGCTGGCTGGGAATCACCAGGGCATGTCTGGATCCAGCTCTGGATATGACAGCATGCGGACCGCCGGTGGAAGGGTGTTGAGAAGGCGGACCCCTGTCGCACAAGAAGCATCAGCCCAACATCCCCAACGACAAGTGGAATCAGACCATTTGGCTCAAGAGTTGAGGAAATTTATGTGGGTCATTTAACAGCAGAGGAGAGCGGAAGAGTTGGTCTGAATATCAACATATCGAAAACAAAATTTATGAAAAATCTTGGTCCCAGTGTCAACTTAGACATTGGCACCAACGAAATTGAGATGGTGGATAGTTACATGTACCTCGGCCATGAAGTTAGCATCTCCAGATATAATCAAACTCGTGAACTGAGAAGACTTACTCTCTCGTGGGCGGCATTCGGGAAACTTAAAAACATATTCAAGAACGATATTCCGGTCCACCTAAAGAGAAAGGTCTTTAATCAATGTGTGCTACCGGTCATGACGTACTGATCCGAAACTCTAACGTTAACAACTGTAACCGCCAAGAAACTTAGAGTGACACAGAGAAAGATGGAGGGATCGATGCTTGGCGTTACCCTGAAAGACCACATACGAAACGAAGACCTACGCAGAAGAACTGGCGTTGACAATGTTATCAGTGTCGTGGCGAGGCTTAAATAGAACTGGGCTGGTCATGTGGCCCGGATGCAAGGTGATCAATGGACAAAACGACTGCTTGAGTGGAGGCCACGAATGGATAAACGGAGTAGAGGAAGACCACCCACACGTTGGACAGATGACGTTAGGAGAATGGCCAGCAACTGGATCCAGGCAGCACAATGTAGAAGCGAATGGAAGAGAATAGGGGAGGCCTATATCCCATAATGGATGCAAATGGCTACTTGATAATGATGATTAAACAATACAGTGATTCAGGTTATCTTCAGACCATTGTCGTACGTTCTGGAGCATTTGCGGTGTTACTTCGCGACATACGTTAATGATTCGTTCTCGCAGGTCTTCCAATGTGGCAGGTGGAGTGGTATAAACTTTCTTTTTTATATGTTCCAAAAAAAAAATCTAAAGGACTTAAGTCCGGTGACCGAGGAGGCCATTCAATTGTACCCCTTCATCTTATCTAGTGACCTGGAAACGTATTGTTTAAATAATTTCTCACATTTTGCGGGTAATGTGGAGGAGCTCCGTCTTGTTGAAATATTAATTCATCTTCAATGTATGCAGGGTAATTCTCTATAATATTCGTTAGAGCTGGGTGGATGGTATTTTCGAGCAAATACAGGTACACATCAGCTGTTAAATTTCCAGGAAGGAAAAAAGGACCCATAAGGGAATCTCCAAAGATGGCAGCCCATACATTCAACTTTTGAGGGGGTTGTGTATGTACCTCATGAAAAACCCTTGGATTGGTATCAGCCCAGTAATGACACTTATGCCGATTGACTAAACCGTTCAAAAAGAAAGTACCTCGTCCGAAAAAGACACATTAAATAGGAAATTAACATTATTAATTGCTCGTTCACTCATAATTTCGCAAAATTGCAAACGACGATCAAAGTCGTCTTCGTTTAGCTCTTGCACTAACCGAATCTTATAGGAATGGAACGTGTATTTTTTTAATACACGCTGGGCACTGGTACGACATACCTCCGCTCGTTGCACTGGCCAATTGTCTTGTAGGTACTCAACGTATTATCCATTGCAATTTGCCCCAACATTGCTACCTCAAGAGGTTCATTTAGTACCGGATTTTCAATCGGCCTCTTTTTATCCTGAACGAAACCAGTTTCGCGAAATTTCGTCACCAATTTGCGAACAATTTTCCCAGAAACATGTTTATCAGGATGCCGTTGATTAAATAGCTCTGTGACCCGATTTCCCCATTCATTATTTTTAAAATTAATCTCAATTATGTCTGCTCATTCTGGAATTGAGTACACCATAATTGATGAATTTAAAATGTTGAATCATTTTGAAATATTTCGACTCAAAAGTCACAAGACAGATACCTAGCAAGCACCGCACCTATCTGAATTTTCTGAGAAGGCTCATTAATTAGCGTTAACTTCAGCGTATTTGCAAGTCATCTCTATTACAGAAGGTGTTGGAAGTGATATCATAATGTAATCACATACACTTCATTACTGGTTTATGCAAATTCGCTTGTTATGCTTCATGTCTTGTTTTATTTGGTCGCATTGTCGTCTATTTGGGATTGGTTGAATCAAATCCTGCTATGGATTTTGGTTAGATAACAAAGCATTAACTATCATTACACCTACCAATTAAATTAAAAACAATCAAATATTTTTTTACACAATTTCTATACGCCCACCAAGCTGAAGTTATTAATTTAAGATTTTTTTTGTGGCTAATGAGGAAATACAAAATAGCAAATCAGGTTTAGATTTTTCATTGATTCTAGTTTTGCGTAATAAACAATACATGTCAATAAAGGTGTACGGTCTAGCTAGATGCCTGCGATAATATTATAGAAAGTATAAGATCGTGGGCTTTATTTGACCCATTTCGCGGATCATTATATATTTTATATGGTTATATGTTTCTTTCTAGTACTGTAATAAACCCTAAACATTTAAATTGACCGACCTAAACTTGATACAGTGTTATAGATGCGTGGACCTATGACAAACTGCAACGTATGTATGGTGTAAATTTAAACAGTTTCAATGTAACTATCTCCGAAATTTGAAAAACCTAAAGAAGTGAAGCAAGGAATGTATATACTATAGTATACAGCTTTAAGCCACGCTTAAAAAATAGTAAACATTTTTTAACATTTTTAGCCTGACATTACGTGAACTATTCTCGTCTTCATAAAACATTATAGAAGTATAAAAAAGTAAACAATACATATTTTTAATAAAACAATAAAGTCCCTAACCTTCTAATAAAATTAGATTCATTTGACTGGCTCCAAATGAGCAGGCGTTTAAATAAAAAGTTATATTTCTCATGAAAACTGAGCAAGAAAATATTTGCTTTAAGACCAAATTTAGCAATTCCTACTATATTTAGAAGAGTGCAATTATTGTCATAAGTCAGCTAGTATAAAATTAATTCATTTGTTTAAAAAATCCTTTAATAAAACATTACCTTACTAAAGCACTACAACACGAACGGCGGGAAAAAAAAATCTTATACAGATTGAAGTAGGGGTAAATTCAAAACAACGTACTTACTTACGTACTTACAGTTTTTAACTTAAATTAATTATAAACATACAGAATTGTTTGTAACTTATTTAAAACAATCTTGTATGAAACTAAAGCACGTAATATGCAAATGCATTAACAATTGGACCACGTTATGCATCACTTGACCAACCGCCAAATCAATCGTTTCGAGAAAACTAGCTTTAACTTTCCTGCTTCTTTAAAAATCAAATATTGATCCATTTGAACTTCTTTTTTCGCACAGAGGTTTAGTATATTGAATAAAATTTCAGTTTAAAAACCTATTTCAAAATAACGCATTTTGATATATTTTATCGACGAAAAAGGCGCTTGATCATTGACCGTTTTTCGCCGTTGCGTGTTTTTGACATTTTGCATTATTTGACTATCAACCAAATTCGGCGGTTGGCCATGTTTTGCCAAACTACTAAATGGCAATATTGGCACGAAGTAATAATAATTTTTTTACTACTAACATGATAAATCACCATTATTTACTCCATTCCTCAAATGAGAAGTAACATTTCTCACCCTAGGTAAATAATAATATTAAAAAAAACCTAGGTCAATAATGAAACGGAAACGGAAAATGTCAAAATGTCAAACTTGTTAGTTTGACAACTAGTTGGCATATCGGATTATTTGAAAAATGAGTAGGAAATGATTAATTTCAAAATCTAATCAATTGAAATAATGATAAGGATTGTATCAGTGCTATTAGTAAAAAAATTATATACAGTATGACTCACTTTTCATGACTCCCCATAATATTCTTATTAATAATGCGATTTTATCAAAATTTAGATGGAAAGAAGGTACTTTGTATATATGGAGCTGTCAGGAGATTATTAGCGTTTTTTGGCGAGTAACCACGGTTAACTACAAGTAATACTGAAGTAAGTGCCAAGCGGGCACCCCACCACAAATTGTACTGTCTGCTTCTGTCTTCGCCAAAATACCGTAGTTAGATCTTGCATTGCTAGAAAAGAATGTAGATATTTTGCATATTTATGTGAAAATGATCAGTTTGATCAGTGCAGAACGTTTACTCATATTTTTAATGACAGAATGGTGGCCTCTGGAGATAAGCAAACTAATGGTATTTTTTCGATGAATATGTCCAGGATACTTTATGCTGCCCAAATCCCATTTGGGGCACATTTGTTTAGGAATTCCGATGCGTATGAGGCTTATATAGAAGAATTTCATGAACGTATAATTTACAAACTTGTTCAGAATGGAAAAACAAACATTTCACATGTTTAACGTTTCAAAATTAATCCGCCATGACTCCATCAAACCTCGAGTACCACACCTCGTCACCTCGTCAAGTTGTAGTAAGCCGTAGTTGAAAAATGATGATGTAATAGTGACGTCACGAAACTTCCCCTCACTTACCACAATTAAATTAATCCTCGTGAAAACAAAGTAGTATCCTGTAGTATGCCGTGGTTAATTGTAGTTAGCTCGCGAAAAAACGCTTCTTGTTACGATATCTGTCAGTTAGACAACTGAACTTCCAGGCTACTTGATATTTCGAACTATTTGAAAAATAAGTAGAAAATGTTAAATGACTAATATAAAAATCAAATATGGTAATATATCAGTGTTAGTAGTAAAAAAAATTCTATATATACCTCGGTTGAGAAGGCCATTATTAGTTTAGTTTAGTTTAGTTTAGTTTCCATTTATTTTCCAAAAGACAAAAATTACATTTGTATAGGAATCGTCAAACAAAAGTACCTTAACCAAAAGTATGATACAATTACCAATAACTAGAGTACATAAAATAGCAAGAGTCGTTACCACACATTACAATCAAAAAAGTCTTTTAGACTGTAGAAACATTTCTTCAATAGCAATCTCTTCAGTAACAATTTGAACGTGGAAAATTTTAGAACTGGATCCTGAAGTTCTACAGGCAGATGATTAAATATTTTCAGGCCGGCAATGTCAGGAGATTTTGATGTTAGATCAAGCCGATATCGCGGAACATAATATTGGGAACTGTTTCTTGTATGCATACCATGCTGATATTCACCAACGTTTAAAAACGTAGATCTATTTTGAACAATATAGCAACATAGTTCGAGAATATAAAGCCCAGTGAGTGTAAGAATACCGTACTTATCAAATGATGGTTTACAGGACTCATCGTTTTTTAGATTTGCAATGCTCCTAACAACTCTTTTTTGAGATATAAAAACTTTGTCAAAAAAAGCCGAGTTTCCCCAGAGACATATCCCGTATCTCAAATGCGACTCTACCTTACTATAATAAACGTTTAGCAGCTGTCTTTGAGTCAGGACATCTCTGAGGTTTATTATAACGTAATTAGAACTGTTTATTTTTGATATTAGTTTTTCACAGTGAATTTTCCAGTTTAGATTCCTGTCAATGTGGAAGCCTAGAAATTTGGCAGAATCACCATTTTTTATGTCCTTACCATTGATATTCAATACAACATTCTCACACCTTTTTTGGTACGTATGAAATCTAATCAATTGTGTTTTATCTACATTAAAAAATAAGTTTATTTGGGCAAACCAATCGCATAATCTTGCAAGTACGGTGTTGCACTGATCAATCAAATTTCTGTCACATATATTTGACAGAATCAAAGACAGATCATCGGCGAACATCACAAAAAAGGTTTCCGGAAGAACCTTGATAATCCAGTTGACATATAAAATAAAAAATATTGGCGCCAATATCGAACCTTGAGCGACCCCCATTTCTATAGACTTTTTGTTTGAATTTATGTTTTCGATCGAACATCCCGATTTGTGTGAGACTGATACATATTGTTCACGAAAGCTTAAGAAGCTGTTTACCCATTTTTTTGGTGTATTTCTCACTCCTATGGCACCCAATGTAGAGCACATGGTCTCAACATCGATGCAGTCGAATGCCCTGCTGAGGTCACAGAACACTCCAACAGGACACTCGCCCGCCTCGATACTGTGGACCACTTGTCTAAAGAAAGCCTGGGCCGCTGTTTGTGTGCTTCGTTTGGAGCGAAAACCATGTTGGTTATCAAGCAAAATAGCACAGTCTTCAAGAAAAACCAATAAGCGGCCGAGAAAGGCGCTCTCAAAAATTTTTGAAAACCCATTTGTGACAGTCACCGGTCTGTAATTTTCTACACTCTCCCGATTTCCTTTCTTAAAGACTGGAACTACCCTGCCACATTTTAATTGTTCTGGAAAAGTCCCTGTTTCAAATGACAAGTTGACGAGATAAGTCAGCGGAGCAATAATTAAACTTAGTACCTTTTTTATTAAGAACATAGGAACTCCATCAGGACCGGATGATTTTTTGTTTTTTAGTTTCCTGTTTAATAGATTAAATAAATCATTTTCGGTATAACTGTTTAAAGTAAAAGTTTCTGGATTTATGTCCCTTTGCAGATTTAGGTTGTTTGAATTTTGAATTTGATTTGTTATATTTTTGGGCGTTTCT
Organism: Pissodes strobi; assembly: GCA_016904865.1. NCBI lineage: Eukaryota > Metazoa > Arthropoda > Insecta > Coleoptera > Curculionidae > Pissodes > Pissodes strobi. The sequence goes on from MU185098.1 coordinate 16,731, forward strand.
ATAAAAAAGTTGTTTAAAAGTTCAGCATTTTTATTTGGATCTGATATCAAAATGTTATTTACCAGCAGTTCAATATTGCTGTTACATAATTTACTTTTATTTTGGTTAGATAGTTCGGATACAATTTGCCATACTGTCTTGCCTGGATTTTCGGAATTGTATATTTTGTTTTGATAAAATGTCTTCCTTGATCTCCTTATCAAGTTTTTGTGTTTTCTTTTTTCATCAATATATTGTTTTTCTAACACAGGAATTCCATGTGTTAAATGAAATAAGTTTTTAAGATTATAGCTAGAAACTTTTACTTCATTGTTTATCCAATTGTTTTGGCCGGTGGTAGATGAGTAGAACCTTCTTTCGGGAAAGTGTAGGTTAAAATAATATACAAAACTGGTACAAAACAGATCAAAAGCAGTATTTAAATCGCTACAAGTATAAACATTTGACCAGCTCTCCGCGCATAGCGAATTTTTAAAACACTCAATATTGTTTCGTGAAAAACTTCTTCTAATTCTTGAAATAGTATAGCTCTTAGTTTGTCTCTTTATTGCCTTTGTCATAGACGGAATTTCCAAATATACTGTTCTGTGATCTGATATAACATTATCAAACACCGTACAGAAGGAGTTATTATGATTAAAATTGGTTATTAATTATCATTAGATCACTAGAATGTTACTAGTGTTTATATTAGGACTCGGAATTGTATATTCGAATGTTTGACTATTTTAAATTCGATTTTTTTGTTAGTTAAAAAATTCGAATGTTTGACTAGTCGGACATTCGAATATTCGACTGTTCGTGTTTTCTGTGGAACAGTTATCATACAAGGCTTTTTTGTTGTTAATTTAAATTTAAATTTGTTTAAATTTGCTGTTTTAAAAAACTCATTTTCAAAATTATTTTGATTATGAAAGTTATGTTTTCGTAGTTTTTGAGCACTCTTTACAAACTTCGAAAAGTTTTTATTTTATATACCTAAAGGCGTTTTTGATGCTACATTACGTAAACAAATATCACAAGTTTTTGATGTTCGTTTAGTACTTTGCATTAAATATTCCGCAATGTTGGATAAATAATTCATGTAAGTGTAATTAAGTTTAAGCCGAGAAAAATTAATGTTTTTCGATATAGACACTTCGCTATATCTTTATGGTGTTATGAAACTCCTTAATGTTTTTAACGACACTATATTTACAACAAAGTAAAGTTACACCAATAACTACGGTCTTATAAGGAAAAAGGGACAACCAAAATACGAAAGAACCCGTTCACAAGAGGTAAACAAAGAAAATTTTGCCTCGTCCGCCATGAGGAGGCAAAACTAGCCCGGCCAATAAAAATCGACACATCGATTGTCGCCACTGTCTCATATAAAGTCACTGTAAAAAAACTGTATTATGTCGCTTGGTCAAGTGATGCATAACCGGGTCCAATTATTGCTTCTAGCCCTAAATCGTATAAAAGCCAATCCTTATAACAAACCTGGGAACACTAAAATGAATATTTCAAAGAACAATAAAGGAGTTAAGAACAAAAGAAAACAATTTTACAACCTAAAGTAAATTCGGCTTAAATGCTTAAAGAAACATTACAAATCTTATAGCTCTTCTTATAATAAATCTTCTGCGGAGGGAATATCTTCCCAAAACGTTCTCCTTTAAGGTTTCATATTAGGAACTAAGCTATTTAAAAGTCTTTCTTTTATCTTTATTAAGCCCACGTTGATTCATGATTTTGGACGGCAGGACAGTCAAATTATTCTTTTTTTTAACTGAAGTTGGATTCTTTGTAATCTGCGGATTGAAAATCAGTCTTATAAAAAAAGTTTTTTTTTTCCTTGATAAACATCCATTTGCTTTGTAACTAAACGTTTAGCAGATTTATCTATGATTTCAACAAAGTCATCCATATCGTCAATGGTTTGAAATTTCCTTGCTGACTGCTCAATCTTTCCATGCAACCCATGGGCTAGGTTACATGCGTGCCCCTTTAATAAGTATTTCAATGTAACTGAATTAATTGACCAGCATTCATTGTTAATGTATGAAATTTGAGGGCACCATTTTGTAGAGCGGAAAAAATATAACACTTCTGAATTTTAACTGTATCTCGAAAATGAACAGTTTTTGTAATAATAATAATATTTTTAGACATTTTTCATAAATCACCCTGTATCTTAGAAACTAACAAGAATTAGACAACACTGTAAACGGATCCTGATTGCGCATCAAAAAAGGCAACTTTTATCTAATTCAATCGACCTCGTAGGTCTTACCGTTTCATAGATACCAATAGTGACACTCGCAATTTAAGACACCCTGTATATACATACATATTCATTATTTAGGTAGGTACTTTTCTTTATGCAGCATATTTTTACTTTACTTTTATTAACCTGAAATCCAGCAGGTACCTAGGATTTTGTTTCGAGGGAAGTCTGATCATTTGCGGGATAATAGTCTCTCAGGCCTAGAGCCATAAAAATCCGCCGCATAACACAACAAAAGCAGCCGCAGCAATTGTCACAGAATCATCGCTATTCATGTTTATTTTCAAACTAAACTTTCTGGCGAACATTCGTCGTTTCCCGTCTTTTCGATCGGAGTTCGGCAATGCCCGCATGTTGGGATGAAAAAGCGAACTCCGTTTGGCTAGATTCGGTAGTTGGCGAACATTCGCAGTTCGCCGACTGCCGCATGTGCGGCCCCCGGCTTTACGAAACTACCGCGGCGCATTAGCCGGGTTTCAGAGCATCATCTTGTTAGCCTGTACCGTTAGCCCTCAGCCTGCGCCCGCACAGAGCCAAATCTAGGTATAATAGGAATAGATACACAACACGTGAAATAAGAATAATATTACTGAAGATTTAAAAAATTAAAACTTACTGACTTACGAAGATGTAGGTTGTCCCAATTTTGTTCCACGCTACTTCAATGTCCTGTAATTAATTAGACACTCTATGTTTTTTGCATTTTTCAAATATGAATATAATTTTAAATAAATATTGTTTAATTACCCCCTTGTCAAACACCAACAAAATAGTTGAAAAACTAATTTTTTTTTGGTTTGGTGTCTAATATCTGAAAAACGGTGTCATATGAGGAAAACCGTTTACTCATGTCCCTATATTAATTACCTATTTATAAAAGCTCTCCATGGCAAATAATAAACGTGATTTTTTTTGAATGGCGACTTAGTCGAAACATTTCCTATCTCAAACTGCCATTTTTTTAAATGCCATCGGAAGTTGTCATAAAGTAAGATAAGGACACAAACGTCTTTCGCAATATCATACCGTTTTCGAGATATTAGGCGTCAAAGTTTGCGATTTTTAGCTGTTTATATCTGGATAACGGTTAGATATTTGACAGTGAATGTTTAAAACAATATCTATTTAGAATTAAATTCTCGAAAATACCAAAGTATATAGTGTGTCCCGTTTAAAATACGCAAGTGAAGTAGACTGCAGCGAAATTGGGACGTTACAGGGGACATTATATATATTTTCGTCAGTTTTGATTGTAAATAATTTTTCTATTTGAAATTTTTTTTTGTGTCTGTTATATTATAATAGATTCCTAGATATTAGATAGTTAGTAGGGCGAATTATGTATTTGATTATACAACCTATCACAAAATATGTACAGGGTGGCCCGTTTAAGCGGGACCTATACCTTCCTTATCTCGAAAGCTACAGGGGTTGCAAAAAAATTAAATACAAAGGTTGTTCCTAGTAAAATGATAAGTATTTATTTTGTTTTTATTTTTTAAATCGATACTTTCTCATATACAGGGTGGTCAAACAAAGTTAAATTTTTTTAATGAAACACCCTGTATTTTATTAGATTATTTCTTCTTAAAATTCTAAGCATATTTGATGTATGATATTATGTCTCTAGAGTTGCTAATTTCACAGCTATAAACAGTTGAAAATCGGTACTTTGGCTACTTATTTTTTCAAGAGCTATCTAGCGTAACTAACTGACAGGTGGTACCATGGGTACCAAATCTGGTACCTCGGTATGTACCATCAATTAGCACCATCAGATAGCTCTTAAAAAGTTAAAATGGGAATGTGAAATTCATTTTGCTCCATCTTTAATGGTCTTCTTGCTACCAAGGTGAAAAGTAGCCAAAGTACCGAATTTCAACTGTTTATAATTATATGCTTAGAATTTTAAGTATAATCCAAAAATGTAATAAAATATCAAAATTTGTTTGACTACCCTGTATATAAAAAGTGACGATTCAAGGAAATACAAAAAATATAAATATCATCTTACTAGGATCAACTTTTGTATTTAATTCTTTTTTGGAATCCCCGTAGCTTTCGAGATAAGGTATAGGCAGAGTACAAATAATATCGAGTAGATTCACTTAGCAAAAATCGATTGATGTTTTTGGATCAAACGCAAAAGCCGCAGCACGGTAAAAAAATTAGTTTTTACTCTACCTGCATCAGCAGCGAGCAGTCTGTGAGCGGAGATTCAAAAAGTAGCTGATGCAAAATTATTTCCTCGGTTATTATTTGCTAGATGATATTTCAAAGAGCAAATAAGGTAATTTTTAATAGGTGATTCAAATGAATAAAACTATGTAACAAAGTTATACAAAATAGTAAAGCATACTAAATTCAAAAACATTATAAATAAAGGTAATACCAATTAAAATGATTTATTTGGTATTTTGAAACTTGATTTATTTATTAAAAACATGTATAGAGCAGAAGGTTCAAAATATCTGACAAATATTGCGGGAATTTAAATATAGAAAAGGACATATAAAGCTAGTAAACTACATGTATAGCTTCTTAAAGGTCTTAACACTGCATTACTCGCGCTACGAATACTTCGCTCACATTTTCTGCGAAATCGTCAATTTTCGGAGATGGCTTTGCGAGCGGAGCTGTCCTGACTTATTTGGCGTCTTCTTTAACATGGTCAATTAATCGGGTGCACTCAAGTGATTGGCTGCATTTGTGAGAATATCTCTCATCGCGCTACGTCTGCCGTAGTACTTTTAACATTGAAAATGTTTCTGTTTTCCTGTTATGGGGCATCAAATTGTGATAAAGTGCATGCTGCATTTGCCACACATAACGTCATATGCGTGAGAGATCATAATGGGCATTTACGATAATTGGAGCGGTATCTACCGGCATGTATCTAACCGTTCGTTAATTTGTGTTCCATTAACCAACCGCGTTCTGTAAATTCAATTAAATCTACCGATGTACCGCGCTCCAACTTTATGGATCTGCTATTTGTGTCGGTACATGTCGGTTTGTTTACAACTTATATTGACATAACCTGCAAATTTAGCCTGCAAGCCTGTTGTTACTTATAAATTTTCGAAATTCTGACAATAATTTTACCATTACATTAATTTTTAGAGAAAAATAATTTAAATACCTTCAATCATCATATATCGAAAAGCAACATTTTCAATATATTTTTCAATAAACACACGTTAATTTTTTCTTCTTTTATGTTTTCTGCATTGCAACTGAAACTATTTTATAATGCCGTCAGTTTCCGAATTACTACTATCTAATATTTGAGAAGTAGCCAAGATAGCGATAGCTTGACGTTTATTATTCCTCATTATAATCATTTTTTTTTAAGTTATTCGCGACCCGCACCGTTCCGTTCGAAAATTACCATTTACCGGAATGTATCGACGTTAATCAGCTGATTACCGCTGTATACCTACCGGTAGATACCGCTACAATTATTATCGTAAATGCCCATTAGTTCGAGTTTGGGTTTATGCGGACGGAATATGTTCAAATGACAAAAATAAATTAAAACTAACTGAAACTAACCGAAAGTTGATTGTACTAACCCAAACTAACCAAAAGTAACCAGAAGCACCAAAAAGGATAAAGATGTATCGGAAAAATTAAAGTACCTAATTTAAAAGAAACTCAAATTAACCGAACTTTTGCGGCTAACCAAATTAACCAAATACATTAAAATTGGTTATAACGTATCGCATCCGGTTCAAATTACTAAAATAAATTGGAACTAACTGAAACTAACCGAAAGTTGATTGAACAACTAACCAAAAGCACCAAAAAGGGCTAAACCGTATCGGGACAAATTAAAAATATTAAAGTAAGTTAAAATTAACTTAAATGAATCGAATTTTGGCGACTAACCAAAACTAACCGAAAACATTAAATTTGATTATAGGGTATCGGAGTCGGTTCAAGTGACTAAAATAAATTAAAACTAACTGAAATTAACTAAAATATTATTGAGCGACTAACCAAAATGAACCAAAAGCACTAAAAAGGCTACAGCGTATCGGAATATTAGTTTAAAACATTAAAGTAAGTTAAAACTAACCCAAATTAACCCAATTTTGGCGACTAACCAAAATTAACCAAAACCATTAAAATTGTTATAACGTACCGGCACCGGTTCAAATGACTAAAATAAACTAATTGAAATTAACCGAAAGTTCATTGAACCACTAACCAAATGTAACAAAAAGCACCAAAAAGTGCTAAAACGTATCGAAGCAGATTAAAAATATTAAGGTAAGCTAAAAATAACCAAAATTAACTGAATATTAGCGACTAACCAAAAACATTAAAATTGGTTATAACGTATCGGAACCGGTTCAAACGACTAAAATAAATTAAAATTTACTGAACCTAACCGACAGTTGATTGAGTGACCAACCAAAACTAACTAAAAGTAACCAAAAGCATCAAGTGCTAAAATGTATCCGAATAGGTTACACAAATTAAAGTAAGTTAAAACTAACCAAAATAAACCGAATTTTTGCGGCTAACCAAAACCAATCAAAAGCATTAAATTTTATTATAACGTACCGGAGTCGGTTCAAATGAATATCTCTGTGGTTTCATGCGAGTGATTTTTCAAGGTCGCGGCACGACACGGAAATTTTTCCTGAACGTCACGAGACGGTTTATGAAAAATTGATTATAACGTATCGGTTAATTTCAGTTAGTTTCAATTTATTTTAGTTATTTAAACCGGTTCCGATAAGTTATTAACAATTTTAATGTTTTTGGTTAGTTTAGGTTAGTCGCCAAAATTCGGTTAATTTGGGATAATTTTATCTTGCTCCAATATTTTTAATCTATTACGATACGTTTTAGCCAGTTTCGGTGCTTTTAGTCACGTTTGATTAGTCATTCAATCAGTTAGCTCCAATTTATTTTACTCATTTGATCCGGTTCCGATACATTGTAACCAATTTAAATGTTTTTGGTTAGATTATGTCAGTCGCCAAAATTAGGTTAATTATTTTAATTAATCTGTTTAGATAGGTTTAAACCCTGTTAATTACAGTTAGTTTCAATTTATTTTAGTCATTTGAACCGGTTCTGATACTTTATAATCAATTTTAATGTTTTTGGTTAGCCGCCAAAATTCGGTTACTTTGGGTTAGTTTCAACTTACTTAACATTTTTAATCTGTTCCCATTCGTTTTAGCCCTTTTTGGTGCTTTTAGTTACTTTTGGTTAGTTTTTCAATCAACTTTCGGTTAGTTTCAGTTAGTTCCAATTTATTTCAGTCATTTGAATCGGTTCCGATACGTTATAATCAAATTTAATGTTTTTGGTTAGTTTTGGTTAGTCGTTAAAATTCCGTCCGTTTTGGTTAGTTTTAACTTACTTTAATTTTTGTAACCTGTACCTGTACGTTTTAGCCCGTTTTGGTTACTTTTGGCGAGTTTTGGTTAGTTATTCAATCAACTTTCGGTTAGTTTCAATTTATTTTAGTAATTATAATCGATTCCGATACCTTATAATCAAATTTAAGTTTAAGTAAATAAACTAACACGATCTATCACGCGTATGCTGTCATGTGGCAAATGCACTTATTCACGATTTGAGGCTCTATATTAGGATAATAGAAAAATTTTCAATGTTAAAATATAAGAGTGGATTTAAAAACACAAAAGGTCATGTGAAAAATTCGCAATTATTAAAATATAAACGTTTTTTTTGCTCACGCTAGTGGTGACGGGCATTTTCTTTTTGTCGTACTTCTTTTCTTTCTCACTATTGTCTTTTTCCAAATTTAGGTAAATAACAGAATTTTAATAAAGACATATTTGTTAAACCGATTATACGTGTAATTGAAAAACTGCATGCATATCTAATATCTAATCAGAGAACTGTCTTTATAAATCTTACCTGATAGGGTCTTTGGGACATCTAAAAAATGAAAATCCTTCACCCACTTTTGTAATACAATTATCCGGACAACAATATCTCGTCATTGTAGCGATCTTAATAATTATTTATTTCAACGCGACCCAACAGTACACAATATCAAGGCGTTTGCACACTGACCGTAGATTCTCCCTCGTAGTGGAGCCATCGGTGGCCACGAACCAGATTTATCAGGATTCGCTTCGAAGATAAAAACTGTCGGCAAAATTGGAAATTTGTCTCGAGTGAACCTACCGTATATATTTATTTATAACGTGGTATAGGCCCCTCTTAAACGCCACTGTACAACTTTTCTAAAACGATTCAAGTATTTGAATGATATACCTACATATCTGTGAATTATGATTACATACCTAAACTAAAACGGAGTTTTATCCACAATACCGAAACAGAATTATTGCACTCGACGCGCGTTTTGCTAACCATGTTAGCATCATCAGGAGATGATTAAAACAGTTTTAATCATCTCCTGGTAATGCTAACATGGTTAGCGAAACGCGCGTCGAATGCACTAATTCTGTTTCGGTATTGTGGATAAAACTCCGTTTTAGTGCATGTTGCCGAAGGTTCCAAACCCCAACATAGATTACATACCTATTTACATGTTTTTCTTATAGACCTGCCATTAAAAAACTAGAATGAAAAAAATACGTACACAAAAACTTTTTAAAAAGGAATATATAAAATCCAAATCTGCAAGCAATTGAGACGTGAGGCATTCAAAAAAAACAATAACGGTATCTCAAAAGATTAAGTAATTGGTCTCTATAGTCAAATGCTGGCAGTGATGGCAACAGATTTATTTGCCAAATGGAAGCATTTGGGTTTGACCAGCGCATGACTAACACACTCAAGCCTTCGTGCCTTTCATAGATTTAATTTTTTGTGCAATACTCGGGAGCCACCAGGGGCTCAGGCCCGTCTTACTGGAGGTTCCCCCCGTAAATACAAGGCCCCTCAAACTGGAACAACGTGTAACACAAGCACAAGAGTAGCTGTGCCTCTGTCTAAGCGCCGGACGAGGAGTGTGCTGGCGAATTGCCACATATGAGAGCAGAGCCATAGTGTCTTCCGAAAGGGGACCCAAATTAAACAAACAAACAAACGACAAGATTTCAGATAAACGTCTCTCGACAGTCTTGATTTTGGCTGCCATCAAGGTAAAAGCACGGCACATATAACAACCAGCAATATCACATCTTCTTTTTTCGCATCTGCGCAAGTCCGCGCGCAAGATATTCCTTGGTAGGAAATCCGTCAAACTGCCGCCAGCGGCGTCGTGTTTTTACTACTGGTTTATTTTATTGCTATTGGGGTTAAATCGAAACAATAGGCGTGTATTTGTCAAATAATTGACATTGTGAGAGACGGACGTTGTTTATGACATTGTGTAATGCAAAAAGCCCAGTGGCGGATATATCACCGGGCAGTTCGGTGCGCCGCCCTGGAGCCCAAGGTTCAGAAGAGCCCCACGATGCCGCGGATTATAAAGTATTTTTGTATCGAAGTAAGTAAAATGGTGAAACATCAAATATGCAAACCAAAAATAATGAAATAATAATTAAGCTACATTCAAATTGTCAAATTATCAAATACTTACTTGATACTTGAATAGTTTGTTTGCATGATCAAATAACATTAGTAAGTGGAGTGCTAAGACTTATACTGTAGCTGCTTCAGGCAGAAGATATAGAAAAAGAATAAGGTAATATAATGCCATCTCTTATTTCAAAAATATCGTGAAAATTTTAGTAACAGTGATGTCAATCAGTTTGCTATGTTCCCTAAACTAGTTAAACCTGACCTCAAAAAAGATATGAACATTAGAGAACTTTTTGAAATAGTAATTAATAAATATTCCTATATGGAAGTTGATTTTTCTGAAGTTGTTATGTTTTTATTATTTTTTACCCTATCTGTAACTGTGGCGCAATTGGAAAGGTCATTTAGTAAACTGAAAATGTTTAAAAATTGCATTAGGTCAACAAAGAATGAACAAAGGTTGCGTGATCTATTCATTTTAAATATAGAATACGATATCGCAGCGAAGTTAGATTTAACAGATCTAATAGATAATTTTGCTAATGCCAGAAAAATAGCATTCTAGTTTTTAGTTTGTTATTAGTTTTTATATTTTGTTTAAAGAGTTTTTGTTTTATTACTTTTTATGTGGTACGGAAAATACCATTCTAGATATTAGTAATGCAATATCGCAGAGAAGTTAGATTTAAAAGATCTAATAGATAATGTTCCTAATGTCAAAGTCAGAAAAAGATAATTCTAGATTTCCGTTTGTTATTAGTTTTTCTATTTTATTTAAAGTGTTTTTATTTTATTACTTTTTATGTGACACGGAAAATACCAGTCTAGATATTAGCAATACAATATCGCAACGAAGTTAGATTTAACAGATCTAATGGAGAATTTTGCTGATGCCAAAGTGAGAAAAAGATCATTCTAGATTTTAGTTTGCTATTAGATTTTATATTTTGTTTAAAGTGTTTTTATTTTATTACTTTTTATGTGATACGAAAAATAACATTCTAGATATTAGTAATACAATATCGCAGCGAAGTTAGATTTAACAGATCTAATAGATAATTTTGCCAATGTCAGTTTATTATTAGTTTTTATAGTGTTTTTATTTTCTGGCTTTTTATGTGATACGCAAAATACCAATCTACAATTTTTGGTATTAACTAGCTTTCATGCGCATTTAAAGATCCTTGACACAAATAGTGCACTATGCAAAAATCGACCTCTCCTATTTGGTCGATCCATCTCGTATTACGATATGTCTGCGTGATGCAATCGATTTCTATCGAGAGCTCTCGTGGTGTAGAGATTTAGATCGTTGGGTCTCACTTGGAAAACGCGAGTTCGAACCCTGTTGCTTTTTTTTATTTTTTTTTAAAGATTATGTTTCTAAATAGCTTTTTTCTTGATTTTGGGTATGTCTTGGGTTAGATTGGGTTAGCACCTGGGTAGTTCCCTTTTCTTGAGCCCCCGTAGCGAGCGAAGCGAGCGGAGGGTCATGCGGATCGATCAATGGGAAAGGGCGATTTTTATATAGTGCACTATTTGTGTAAAGGGTCTTATAATGATGCCTTTCATGCTAAATAAAAATTTATTTTATTTTCTTACTTTTCAAGGGATACGAAAAAATATTGGTTCTTTATTAGTTTTCATCCTGAATAAAAAGTATTGTTATCTTCTTACTTTTTATGTGATACTTATATATCATGTATTACCTATGAAAAATGCCTTAACTTAGTTTTAAAGTATACAAGGGGTAGGGGCCCATAAATATATTTTGCCCTGAGGTCCACGCGTCCCTAGATCCGCTGCTGAAAAAGCCATGGGGTTTAAGCAATAAGAAGTTGTACAAACCAGAGATATTCTTCCAAGAAGAATTTCTTTAGATTTTCTGCTCATACAACAAGGTATACATATATTTCATAACCCATTGATATTTGAAATTTTATAATACAGCTCTGTTAAAGGAAAATCATACTTATATATATTTCTAATCCAGTCCTGACTTTTCCTACCCAACTGACATTAGCAAGGCCAAATTTAATTTTTCGCCTGATAGGTCGAGTAATATTGCTGGTTGTTATATGTGCCGTGGTAAAAGTGTCTCCCTCGCCATCTAGTGCAGGTGGCGTTGACTCGTGCGATTGCACTCGATGTCTTCGTCTTCATGATGGAATCAATTTGCAGCAGGCAGCAGCAGCCCTCGCCCTCGTGGTCACGAGGTTTAGATGGTTAGGCCTCAATTCGGCGACTATCGGCGGCGGCCTGGGTTCAAAACCCGTTGCTATTTTTTATGTTTTTTACGAATAAGCTTCTAAACAGTTTTTTTCTTGATTTTGGGTATGTCTTGGGTTAGCCCCTGGTTAGTTTCCTTTTCGTGAGCCCCCGTAGCGAGCGGAGGGCCATGCGAAAAGTGAAATATTACTTATTGTAATACGTGCCCGTACTTTAATGCACTTTTTACGATATATTTTGCTTTATCTAACTAAAAACCAGGATATATATAGGAACTTTGTAGGTTTGTAACATTCGAACTTGACGGCAGCCAAAATGAAGACTGTCGCGAGACACTCGTGATTTCAGGGTTATGTCACTGTCACAAATTATTTGTGGTTATGTTATGTTCCTTAACCCCTTTTCTTTAGTAGTAAATAGTTTTTTTTTAAATATATATTCTTTTATCTATTGCAAATAGTAAAAAGTGTACCCCATTACCAGTGTAAAGTATTACTACTCAGCCCTAAAATAGAGATTTATTTTGAAGACGCGTGATTTGTGCGATTAACAAAAGAAATGGATTTTGTGGAAAATTCTGGGTAAGTTTTAATTAACTACTTACAGTTAAAATGGCTTTATACCGGGCACTTCATAAAGTATCGTTTTTTAGCCTTTTATACATTGTCAATATAATTATGATGTGTGTGTGTGTGAAGCCAGTAACTTTGTTGCTTGAACATTTTTTGCTAATAGGGTAAATTTGGATTAGCTTTGGAAGCTGGATGACCTTAATTGGCGTTTGCTAATTAGATGATAAGGTGATGGACCCGCAAAACTATCCAAAGCTTACCCAAATTTACCCTATTCAGAAAAGGTGCTGAAGCAAGAAAGGTATTTGAAGAAGAAAATATGCTAGTTTCACAAACATCAACAAATACATTTCTATCTCTACCAAAGTAGGTACTATACTAATAATAATGATAATAGATCTTGTTAGTTTCAATAGATACAAACATAATGCAACACAAATGAAGAGCACATGGGGAAAACAATGATAGTTGATCTTTTCGCAAATGAGGGATTTTACAGTAATATACCTACCTTTTTAAAATGTTTTTGCATCTGTAAATGTAAATGTTTTTTGCTATGTGAAAATTGTTGGAAATTTGTTAATATCTTGGTTGCTTCTCTCTTGAATGTGACTGTGATGAGTTGATCAACAGTTTCTCATGTGATCTACATAAAGCATATAAATGAAACAATCTATAAAGAAGGACTGTTAAGGGAGATGGTTTTTCTCTTACCTAATGCAGTGAGTTTATAACCTCGGTTATAACCAAGAATCTTGTCTTGTCTTGAATGGATTATTGGCTTCTGTTTCTTTCCAGGACAATTTGCCCACTCAGTCAAGGTGTGTTTGGGTGAATCTGACTAGGTCATAGCTCAAACACTAACTTTTTTACCTGTACTTAAATGATGTGAACTTGTAGCTTCAACTCTCTTCAACATTTCTCTTCCCCTCGACTCTTCGGTGAGTTAAAATGTTAGATTTACAAACACAGCAAAGGGTTTAAGTTGGTTAAAGGGTATATGATGCAAGAGGAGATTAGCACAGTTAGTTTTTACATGCATTATGCAGCTTAAGATATAAATGGATGGTAGTGTAAGAACGCCAGTTGAAATGAAACTCAACTTTAAACCAGTCATGATTCACATGGTGCCTCTGGACTGCAGAACCCCTAGAAGAGTGTGATGAGACTGCATATTCAAGATGAGAGTGAATATGAGCATAGTAAGTATGCATTTATAAGGACACTCTCAAATATAGGTACAATACTTTTCAGATTATGTAGATATATCTATTCATTACACCTGCAAGATTATCAGCAGGAAGAAATGGGCAAATTGCTAACAATCAATAATAACAAAGACAACTACCCGTATATCAAGATTTGCAATATCATTGATGTAGAGGAGGAAAAATATAGACCCTACGACTGGTCCCTGAGGCACCCCCCGAAACACAAGTCCACACTCAGAATAGTCAGAGCCCACACACACACGTTGACGACGATCTTGGAAATATGAGGAGAACCATGAAAATGCTACACCTCTGAAACAATAGTGCTGAAGCAGGACCTCATGACTAACAACACAGTCAAGAGCTTTATACAGGTCACAAAACACTGCAGCGGAAGCTCCGCCACCGTTGATTTCGCCGTAAAGTTCAAATTGAATCAAAACAAACAGCTTTATTGTCATAAATAATAATTAATTGACAAAGCAAGTTAAACCTAATTTTCAAAACCATATTTCTTGATCTCAAAGAGATTTATAATTTTAAAACACACAGATACTACTCACTACTAAAACGTTAATACAATAAAACAAGGTAACATATTAAAATATGATCATCAAAATCAAGGAACACACAACCTGCTAAAAACCAATTCAGTCATATTGTTAAAATAGATATCTAAACAGTATCCTCAAGAAATTTGTCAATGGAATAATAGGCCTTCCCAGCAAGAAATGTTTTAACTCCCCTCCTATGGAGAAAGTTGTATATAGCGTCATTAGTATTTGAGCTCTCCTGAGAGCCAAACTTAATGTTGATAAGAATGTTATTTTGCCTTAGAAACGACATAACACGACATTTGACCAGCTTTTCAATCAGCTTTGCAAGGGTAAAGAGTGGGGAAATCGGTCTGAAATTTGAAGGATTATCATGATTTCCATCTTTGTGAATAGCAATCACTTTGGCTGATTTCAAACATGGTGGACATGCATCAACAACCAAGACATCCAAGCCAACATCAGGCAAGTTTAAAAAGATCTTGACTGATAAACTTAATAATACCTAAAATCGGACATAATACTTAAAATCAGACACACTAACAGCAAACGCAAGCAAAGTTAGCTCGCGGTATTTCACGTATTTCAGTGGCCAATTTAAAGTGAAGAAGTTCATTTTTGCACCACATATGTGTAATTATTCGCCACACGATATCACGGCACGTTGTTATATGTGCCGTGACGATATAGTGTAATCAGTTTCAAGTAATAAGTTGTGGTTCTCTTATAAAGTTAATTAGTAGTGTGAACAATAGCAAAAACAAAAAACATAAACAAATTCCTCTGACATTCCTGCGATTGTGATAACAGTTATTGGTTATTGTTAAAGAATTCTGGTATACGAGTGTTGATCAATAAGATATACAGAATGGTTGTGAAATATGCTAAATGCAATAACAACATTAATGATGACAAAAGGGTGGAATGTGATGGATGCAGGATGGTGTTTCACTACACCTGTACTGAGTTAACAGCTTCGTAAATTAGAGTAATTGAACTTAAAACTAAAAGAGTTCTCAAGTATCTATGTAGTGCATGTGAAGAGGGCATGAGACTAATCCCTATTATGAAGAAAAATATAGAAAGTTTGGAACAGAGGTTTGAGACTTTCAAGGATGAAATCGTGGTTAGATTGGATTCAGCATTAAAAGACGATTGCTCAACCATTAGTAACCCAAAGGAATCTGTTATGAATGATACCAGCTCTGAAGAGGTAATGAAGGAAATCTTTGAAAGGCAGGAGCGAATAAATAACGTCATGTTGTTTAATTTACCGGAACATTCTGAAGCAGCAGATCTTGAGGCTGCCCAACGAATCCTTGGAGAACTGTGTAGCAGTCGTCCTCGTATAATAAAGATACTTAGAGTTGGCAAGAGAAACAAGAACGATCGTCGAGGCCTGAAGGTGACACTTACTAACAACCAAGTACAGCAGATTATGAGCCACAAGAACAAACTTAATCGAGCTGAACGTGTGTTTATATCTGGTGATTTAACTCCAAGGCAACAGGAGGAGTATGGTAAAGTCAAGGATGAACTGTTTCGACGTAGAGCTGATGGAGAGGAAGACCTGGTTATAAGATACGTTAATGGATGTCCAAAGTTAACCAAAAAAAACTAAGGTATGCTCCTGGGGATGGTGACAGCTTTTTCCTGGACGTCATTTATACCAACGTTCAAAGTTTTATTCCGCATAAGGATGATGTTATATTTAATATTGTTAGGTTCATGCCAAAAATTGTTTTACTGAGTGAGGCTCATGTAACTGAGGATGTTCTCGATAGTGAATGCCTAGTTGATAATTATAATATGATTAGATGTAATTCAGAAGGTCGGCACACAGGCGGAGTACTGATGTACATTATGAAAGGGTTGGTGTATGAAAACATACAGAGTTTTGTTTTGCCTGGTAATTATTGGGGATTGTTTGTTAATGTCAGGGTTGGTACTGGTCTTGTTTTGATTGGGGTGGTTTACCATTCTCCAAGCTCTAGTCACCCAGTGTTTTTACAAAAGTTGGAGGAATTTTGTGAAAACTTGCTGGTAAGTAAGAAAAAAATTTTAATTGTTGGGGACTTTAATTTGGACTTTAATTCTGATACTTTTTACACAAGTAAGCTTAAGACTAGCCTAACTATTTTGGGTTTGAGTCAGTGGGTAAAAGAACCTACAAGGTGTACAGATCAGAGTGATACCTTGATCGATCTCGCAATTGGGAATTTTAATGTTCTATGTAAAGTGCACCAGACTCCTAAAATCTCTGATCATTCGATAGTTTCTTTAAAACTCGCTACTAATAAAGATACAAATATTGAAGTGAGGGAGAGACAGTTTAGAAATCTTTCTATAGATACCTTTGATAATGTGAATCTTAAACTGCTTGATATTGATTGGGGCGATACTCTGAACTCAGTAAATATAAATACCAGGGCAAATTACCTACATTGACATTAATGATGACAAGATTGATTTAGACTGTATATTTGGACCTAGATATAGAAATTTGAAGTTTATTAGTACTAAGAATAATTACTTAGGTTCAACTGAGGGTAACACAGTAAATAGTGTTCCTGGAAACCTTAGTCCTAGCTCTGATGATGAGGTCTTTCTCCCTGTTTCACTGGATATCGCAGACGGTGGTTCTGACTCGTCTTCACAATCTATCCAAGTAAGTCCAAGATCTTCCACTTCTCAAAGTTTTTTATGCCCAATACCGACCCCATTACTGTTAACATAACTAAAAACAATCTCTATGTTGCGCATGTTAACATTCGATCCCTTATTCTGTCATTTTCAGATATTAAAGATCTATTATTACATGAAAATTTTCACATTCTGGGTTTAACGGAAACATGGCTGACAAATGAATGCCCAGACAGTCTTATTACTATTCCTGGTTTTCAGGTGTTTAGGCATGACCGATTATCTAGAGGGGGTGGTGTGTGCACGTATGTTGCTAATTTCTTGTCATGCTCAGTTATCGACACATCATTTTTAGATATATGTATCAATATTGAATACATTTGGCTGGCTATTAAAAATAAAGACTTTAGCTGTTTGGTGGGGGTTATATACAGACCTCCATCTGTAGGCTACATTCAACTTAGTGGTATTGAGTTAATGTTGGGTACACTAAGCCCTAAATATGACTATGAGTAGGTATTCCGGTACTTGGGACACCCCCCACTCCTTCCACTTTTGGCCCCGCCCCCTTTGATGCACATGTGCAGAAAGAGGCGAACTGCGCATGACGGCTGAGGTTTGACAGCTGACAGTTGACCCTGGGGTAGTAGGAGTAGTTGGATCACGTAAACGAACACAGGTGTGGCAGTTGACAGGTACGTACGGAATCTCTCGGCCATCCTAGGAAATACGTAATTTAATAAAAAGTCTTGGAGTCTTGCGGGGATCGATCCTATAACCCTATGCATCATAGTCCAACGATATAACCACTAGTCCATTGGTGAACTTATAAATAATAGTTTAACTGTTGTATTTGAAGTTTAATCTAATCGGATACCAGCAGTAAGATATTAATTTAAGTCATAGCAATATCTAACTATATTTTAAATTAACAAAAGGCTTGGAATCTTGCAGGGTTCGAACCACGAACTTTCGGCATCCGAGAGTTTAGCCTAGCCTTATGAGATTCATGCGTATTATATTAATTCAGCTTTAGATTGATTTTCAAGCCAAACAAAATGGCCTAAAATAGATTTTACGAAATGCAAAAAAAAACCATTTATAGGTTATGTCATCTTGAAATATTAGACATCTTCGAGGAGTATATCGTTTTATTATATCAACTTGCTCGGAAATAATCGGGAAGGTTTCCGAATTCATTAGCAGTAACTATAAAATTTTAACTCCTTTCCAAACCACCCCGGAGGTAGAGTTATGGCTCGTTGTATTTATTATTTTTAGTGGCAAATACTCCCCAGGAGGCCTACATAAACCACTCGTTTTTACATTTCAACCAACACATCTAGTAAATATTATTTGTTTGCGTCTTTTTTGTATTTTTTTTATGGAGCTTTTAGGTTTTATTTATTTATTTATTTTTTATTTATTTTTTTTAATTTTTTTTTGAATAGCTCTCTTTATCATTGGCATCTTTTTTTT